>SJYV01054786.1:41530-168331 GCA_006410875.1 Neotragus pygmaeus | reverse complement strand
AAAAAAAAAAAAAAGACTTCAAAATGTTCCAGGTACTGGGGGGTACCACAATGAGCAAACAGCTCCCTGCTCTGGTGGAGCCTGCATTCTGCTGAAAAGTGAGGGGCCTGACAATCACACCTGTAAGGTGATTTCAGAGAGTGTTCAGAGCCTTGAGAAAAACAGTGATGTGATGGAAAGTGCCTGAGAACAAGGGAACTGAAACTTAGCAGGACCCTTTTGAGGGAGCGGCCTCCCCACCCCCTGATTGTAGAAAATAGTCTCCTGGGCCTTCTGGGAGTTCCAAAGAGCAGACTCAAGCAGTTACTAATTAGAGAAGTGAGGGAATGCAGAAACAAAGGGCAAGTGGTCCGGAACGACAGTTCAGGGGTAAAACCGGGGCCTAGTTCGTCCTCCAGGGATACACAGAACAATCTGATTCAAATCTCTGAGTTGCTTTTCGGGGACTAAGGGCCCACCTGGGTGGAGAATGGTAACTACATGCTGTGACCCCAGACTTGTTAGAATCGGAAGACTGGTTGGAATTGAGATTCCTGGTCACCTCACCACCAGCCAGAGGGAAGTCAGGCACCCTCAGCCCTCACCCCACATTTCGCCTTTAACAACTCTTCCTTGAAGCCGTCAAGGAGTTCAGGTCTTCTGACCTCAAGCCATCTGTGGTCCTTGCTTCAGTTCAGGTCAGTTCAGTCTCTCAGTCGTGTCCGACACTCTGCGACCCCATAGACTGCAGCACGCCAGGCCTCCCTGTTCATCACCAAGTCCTGGAGTTTACTCAAACCCTTGTCCATTGAGTCGGTGATGCCATCCAACCATCTCACCCTCTGTCGTCCCCTTCTCCTCCTGCCTTCAATCTTTCCCAGCATCAGGATCTTTTCAAATAAATCAGCTCTTCGCATCAGGTGGCCAAAGTATTGGAGTTTCAGCTTCTGCATCAGTCCTTTCAATGAATATTCAGGACTGATCTCCTTTAGGATGGACTGGTTGGATCTCCTTGCAGTCCAAGGGACTCTCAAGAGTCTTCTCCAACACCACAGTTCAAAAGCATCAATTCTTCAGTGCTCAGCTTTCCTTATGGTCCAACTCTTACATCCATACATGACTTGGTGCTGTGATAAACCTTTCTCTGCTCCAAGCTCTGACATTTTGGTTTATATGGCCTCACTGTGCTTCAGGTACATGGAGGATTTGGATTCAATAACAGGACTGAAGGCTGGTGAGTCCAGAAAGGGGTCCAGAGGAAGTGACATTTGAGCAGAGCCCTAGACAGTGAGAAAAGAGTCAGCCTCACTGAAGTCTGGGAGGAGAGCTTTCTGGGCAGTGAACAAGGCAAGTCATCAGAAGCCCTGTGAATGGGTTTGGTGTGATCCATGAACTGGAAGGAGGTGGGGGAATGCGGATGGAGACTGACAACAGCTGGAAGGGAGACCCCTCTGAAGAAGGCAGGGTGGGCTGCTCCACTCTTGTCCGGCCTGCCTGTCCAGACCCTGCCCCAGGACTTCCCTGAAAGGAGGTGGTTGCTTCCCCCGCTTGGGAAGAATGTCAGGGAGGCAGAGTGGGCTTTGGGGGAAGAGCAAGGGAAAGGCCTTTGGAAAATAGTTGCATAGCTTTAATAAGAGGTGAGGGTTTTTTTAATTTATAATTTTAATATGTAAAATCATGATTTATAATTTTGTGATTTATTTACTCATTTTTGGCTGCACCGGGTCTTCATTGCTTTGCTCAGGCTTTCTCTAGCTGTGGTGGCTTCCGTTGTCGTGGAGCACAGGCTCTGGGCACACGGGCTGCAGTCGTCGCGGCCCTGAGGCACACGGGCTTTGTTGCTCCGAGGCACGTGGAATCTTCCTGGATGAGGGTCGAACCTGTGTCCCTTCCACTGGCAGGCGGATTCTTACCCATTTTGCCACCACGGAAATCCAGAAGTGAGTATTGTTTGACTCATTTCACACCTGAGCCAGCACAGCTTGAATGGGGGCTTCTGTTTCCTTCCGAACCATGCTTCTCATTTTCCAGCGTCCGTGCCATTCCGTAAACGAGAGGCCGACCTTCCTCTCGGCCCAGTCCCGCCCCTCCCCCCTGTCACTGGGCCCTCCTCCTCTCCTGTCTCTTGTCTCTCCGAGCTCAGGGCTGAGCTGTCCGGGGGACTCTGGTTGCTGACCTCATTCTGAGGGCTCTGTTACTATTGGAATTAAAACCTACTTCCTTTTCTTAAAAAAGGAAAGATTAATTAGTCTATTTAGCTGTGCTGATCTTAGCTGCAGTATACGGATCTTCAGTTGCAGCATATGGGCTGTTAGTTGCTATATGCATGATCTAGTTCCCTGACCAGGGATCGAACCTGGGTCCCCTGCCTCGGGAGCTCAGAGTCTTAGCCACTGGACCACCAGGGAAGTCGTGAAGCCCGCTTCCGTTTGTGTACACCTCTACTGCTAGTCTCTGCAGGGTCCCTTTCTCCTCTCTGTGTCCTTGAGCGACACCACCCGGCTTCCCGGTTGTCTGGGCTCACGCTCCCCCTTGAAGGCTTCCCGAGGGGCTGCTGGGAGGTGGGGAGGAGGACTGCCCGGGGCAACATATCTAATGACACTACCAATCAGGACTGTATTTCACTCTGATTTCTGCAAGGAAGTGATGGCGGCTTTGGTCTCTAAAGGAAAGAAAGGCAGACACTTCCCTCTCAGACTTGGTTGAGTGGTCGTGTCCCTCATACAGCAGCCTCAGCCGGGGAAAGCACTTCCTCATCCAGCCACACGTTTACACACGCCCCGCGTGTGCTGCGCTTTGTCACTCAGTCGGGTCTGACTCTTTGTGGCCCCGTGGACTGCAGCCGCCACATGCCCTACGGCGTGCCAAGCCCCAGGACTAGAAGTTAGTCTTTGAACTTCAGGGAGTCACAGCTGAATAACAATGTCAGGCACTATCTAGAGTAACGTTCCCACGTGTTCCCTCACTTGATGTTCATAAGCAGCCTTGGAGACAGGTGGGGTGTGTGTGTGTATGATGGTCTCCTGTGTGCTGCCCGAGGTCATAGCAGGCTCCTGGAAGAAGTGGGCTTAACCCAGGCCCCTCAACTCCATTTTTATTCCTCTGGAATCTTAATTCTTTTGACCTTAGAGTGGGTGAATTCAGGGAATTAGGGGTTAGATTTTTTTTTTTTGGTTGTGCTGGGTCCTCATCGCTGCCCTTGGGCTTTCTCTGGCTGTGGCCAGTGGGGGCTGCTCTCCCTTTTGGCGCTCGGGGTCCTCACTGCAGTGGCCTCTCTTACTGCAGAGCTCTCAAGCTTCAGTAGTAGTGGTGCTCAGGCTCCGCAGTTGCAGCCTTAGTTGCTCAGCAGCCTGTGGAATCTTCCCGGACCAGGGATCAAACCCATATCTCCTGCATTGATAGGTGGATTCTTAACCACGGGACCACCAGGGAAGCCCAGGCATTAGGTTTTCACATGAATTTCAGGGGCAGCAGCATCCCATCTGCACCAGCTCCCATCACTCCATTTCCAGCCTCCAGTCCCCTTGCTGTTTTCTCAAACACTCAAGCACACTTACCTCAGGACCTGTGCACTTCCTGTTGCCTATGTCTCAAGTTCTTCGATGTCTTGTTCCCTTTGCTCTTCTCCCAGGTGTGTGCGGCTTGTGGTCTCATCTCATCCGGCCTCCTCTCAGACGTGCCGGGCCAGCTCATCTTAACCCACCACTGTTTTCTCTCTCTTCACCCTCTTCCTTTTCTTTGTGCCGTGTCTCTCCTGACATTATTTCCTGGCGTGTTCCTTCATCATCTGTCTCCTCCTAAGCATAGTGTTAATATCAGGTCTGAGAGGGTAATGATTTTGATTTGTTCCATGCTGCGTGCACCGTGCCCGGCAAAGTACCCGGCATATCAACAAAATTAACGTGTATCAACAGAACGGAAGAGCACACGCATCATCGGTCTAGAAGAGCGTTTCAAAAATATTTGTTTATTTGGCCATTTGGGGTCTTAGCTGTGGCATGTGGGATCTTTGTTACGTCATGCAGGATCTTTTGTTTTGACACACGGACTCTCTAGCTATGGTGTATGGGCTCAGTAGTTGTGGTGCTTGGGCTTAGTCGCCCCACAGCAAATGGGGTCTTAGTTCCCGGCAAGGGATTTATCAAACCCATGTCCCCTGCATTGCAAGGCGGATTCTTAATTGCTGGACCACCAGGCAAGTCCCTGAAAGAATATATTTTTTGAAACAACTAAATCGATGTCTTAAAGCCAGTGTGCCATCGCGAGTATTTTTTTTTCTCCCATTCTACATATATTTAAATGGTGTGAATCAAGAATAAGATTTTATGAGAACGAAGTATTGAGGTAGACAATTGCTCATCTGTAAGCAATTCCTTTTCTCAGTGCCTAATGAATTTCCCATAAGTCATAAAAACAGGTCATAAAGGAGATTAACCATAATACTGCTGTGTGCATTAAGCTCCAATTTCTAATTAGAAACCACAGAAAGTGATTGCTTCAGAACCAGGTGGGCCTAGCCAGCACAAAAGGAAGTAGAGTCTGGGTAGGATAAACATCCTATCTAGATAAAATCAGGGCATCCGACTCCAGATTGGTCAAATTATTTAGGGAATTGCCTAATGCCTGTTTCATGCTGTGACAAAGACAAGCTCTCAAAGACTTCATTAAAAAAAATTTTTTTTATTTGGCTGAAAAGGGTCTTGGGACTTCCCCCAGTGGCTCAGTGGTAAAGAATCCATCCATAGTGCAGGAGACAGGGGTTTGATCCCAGGCGGGAAGATGCCCTGGAGAAGGAAATGGTGACCCACTCCAGGATTCTCGCCTGGGAAATCCCTCAGCCTGGCAGGCCGTGTCCAGCAAAGAGCTGGACACAACTTAGCGACTAAGTAATAACAACTGGGTCTTGGTTTTGACACCCAGGATCTTTAGTTGCAGCATGTGGGACCTTGCTCCCTGACCCAGGATTGGACCCCAGGCCACCAGGAGGACCCACAGTCCTGCTGACCCCTCAATTTCAGCTGGGTAGAACTGATTGTAGACTTCCGACATCCAGAAGGGTCAGAGGACACCTTTTTGCTTTTGTCTTTCTTTTACAGAGAAATATTTTTAATATGGACCGCTCAAAAAGTCATTATTGAATTTATTACAATGTTACTTCTGTTTTATGTTTTGGTTTCCTGGCTGAAAGGCATGCGGAATCTTAGCTCCCTGACTAGGGATGGAACCCACATCCCCTGCACTGGAAGGAGAAGTCTTAACCACTGGATCACCTGGGAATTCCCTAAATTCATGTTGTTTTAAGCCACTAAGTTTGAGGCAGCTTGTTACAGCAGCAATAGGAAATGAATGCAAGTGCTTTCTGGGGACTCCTGGCTTCTGAGGAGTGGGAGCCAGGGCATCTGAATTAGAACTGAGCTTCCTCGATATGATGTGTGCACACTGGCCGCCTCAGCAAAAAGCAGAACCAGAAGTTATTAGGAGTGAAAGCCCAGGGCAGTGAGGAGGGTGAAGCAAGGAGAAAGAGGCGCAGACCCCTCGCTCTGAGCCAGACCTGTTACCACCTGGCCTCCGTTTGCCAGTGAGCTGTGAAGAGGCACAGCAGGTCGTCCAGTGGCTCATTTGCTCAGATGTTGTTCAATCACTCGGTCGTGTCCAACTCTTTGCGACCCCATGAGCTGCAGCACACCAGGCTTCTCTGTCCCTCACCATCTCTCGGAGTTTGCCCAAGTTTATTGTCCACTGAATCAGTAATGCCATCCAACTATCTCATCCTCTGCCAGCCCCTTCTCTTCTTGCCCTCAACTTTCCCAGCATCAGAGTGTTTTCCAATGAGTCCGCTCTTCGCATCACGTGGCCAAAGTACTGGGGCTTCATCCTCAACATCAGTCCTTCCAATGAGTATTCAGCGTTGATTTTCTTTAGACTAGTTTGAGCTCTTCGAAATCCAAAGGACTCTCAGTCTGCTCAGATAGAGGGTTGCCAAGAGCAAGAATGCTTCCTCAGAGTGGCCCTGAGAGAGGAAGGAGGGAAAATGAGTCTGGCGGGCTCCCTCCTGTTTCCCATTCCCGACTGGTCAGGGCTCATCCATGCTGGGGTCGGGTTGAGGTTAGTGCCCTGGAACCTGGGGTTGATTCTACCCGGCCCCAGAGGCTGCCTAGGACATCCTATCCCCAAGCCTCAGCTTCTGCTGGTTCATTTACATCCAAGGATGAAATTCTGGTTCACACTGTTGGTTGGGTAAGGATTCAAGAGAGTGAACAAAAGCTGGCGGCCTCTGGAGGGCCGGGCTCACAACCCCTACAGCACATTTCCAGAACATTCCATGGGGCAGGCAGCCATAGGCCAGTCCGGAATCAGTGGCTGTGAATATCGACTCCCTCTCTATGGGAGAAGCTGCAGAGGGCCTGGCTAGCAAGAAAGGAAGGATTGGGGCAGTTTGGGCAGAAACTTTATCACGGAGGGGTTAGCGGAGAAAGGGAGTGGAGGGGGGCGGGCGGAAGATTCCGGAGCATCGAGACTGGGAGCCACAGGTGCCGCAGGTTTGATCAGAGTGGAGCCGAACCCGCGGCCTTAATGCGGCGGAAGGCGGGCTGAAGCCGGGAGCCGCATCACGAGGCCCCGGCGCTAAGTCAGGGCGCTCGGATTTTGTTCTGAAAGCAGCCGGGAAGCGCGAAGCCGAGGCAGGCCTGCAGGCTGTCTGTGCTGAAAGCCCTTCCGATGGGACGCGGAGAGTAGGTCAGGCCATCCCGGCGGGCCTCGAGGGTGGAGCCTGCAGCGCAGGTAGGAGATGACGGTGGCCTGGTGGCAGGCTGGTGGAGAGGGACACAGTGGATGTGCACGGGGACGCGGAGGAGGGAGACACGCGCCGACGCGGTGGTGGGAGTGGGGGCGGTGATGGGAGTGGGGGCGCCGACGGAGGCCTGGCCTACGCAAAGCAACGGGACCGAGGGCACGACGCTGGACTGAGAAACGCGTGCCACGCCGGAACTTAAGGAAAGGAAGTAGAGAGGAGGATATTCAGACAAAGGCAAGGGCCCCACGCTGGTGTGGACCTGCCTCAGCATGCCCTTCCTAGTTCATCTTAACACCAGGCTGGTGATCAGCATTTCATTATCCTGTATCATCCGGGAAAGGGAACGGGGGTGATTCCACCACAAGCCCTCAGAAACCCCTCGCTGATGTTCTTGATGCTCCTGAGCACAGTCCATTTCCTTGTGTATTTGTGTGGGTCTAACAGGTTCCAAATAGGAAAACGAGTGCGTCAAGGCTGTATACTGTCACCCGGCTTATTTAACTTCTATGCAGANGAAAACTAAGAGTATCACTTCTTATATGTTCAGTGAAAAGTAGAGAGTAGATGGGAAACTTGTGCTCACTGCCCAGAGCATTCTCTCCCCCAAAGTAAAACTATGCAGGAAGCTAAGTGATTGTCTGGGTGCTTGGTAAATCCATCTCCTGAGCCTCAATTTCTCTGTCTAGAAAATGGAGGTAATGATTCCTACCCTTACAAGGATTAAATGTATAGACATTTTATACACCTCAAGTCCAAGGGTCAATTGTGGAAATAACATTTTAAAACTGACTATATATAATCTTGTGAACAGATCTTTTAATTTTTAAATTAATTTGTTTTTGGCTGCTCTGTGTCTCTGTTGCTGCTCATGGGCTTTCTCTGGTTGTGGAGAGCTGGCTTCTCAATGCAGTGACTTCTCTTGTTGCAGAGCACTGGCTCCAGCGTGCACACAGGCCTCCGTAGTTGCAGCTGGCTGGCTGTAGAGCACAGGCTCAGTAGTTGAGGTGCTTGGGCTTAGTTGCTTCAAGATGTGTGGGATCATCCCCAACCAGGGATCAAACTGCTGTCCCCTGCGCTGGCAGGTGAATTCTTAACCACTGGACTGCCAGGGAAGTCCTAACTGAATTCTTGATAGTCGGATCTGTTTAGTTCAGAAGTTAGAAAAATCCAATCCTTACTGCAATGGACTATATGTTCGTGTCCCCTCCAAATTCATATGCTGAAACCCTAACCTCAATGTGATGGTGTTAAAAATAAAATAAAAACTTAAACACATACACACACACAAAACACACACACAGACAAAATCAATGTGATGTCGTTAGGATGTAGGAATTGATCAGGTCATGAGGGTGGAGCCCTCCTGAATGGGATGAGCACCCCTATAAAAGGGACCCTACAGAGCTCTCGTACTCTCTTTCTGCCATGTGGGAACACGAGAGAAGCTGGCAGTCTGTAACACAGAAGATGGCTTCACCAACAGCATGATCTCAGAGTTCCAGCCTCCAGAACTAAAAGAAATAAGTGCTTATTGCTTATAGCCACCCAGTCCATGATATTCTGTTGCTTATTTGCTGAGCCATGCCTGACTCCTTTAGAATGCCGTGGACTGTAGCCTGCCAGGCTCCTGTGTGGGGAATTCCCAGGTAGGAACACAGGAGCAAGTTGCCGTTGCTTTTGCAGGGGATCTTCCTGACCCAGGAACCAAACCTGAGTGGTCTTGGTCACCTGCGTTGCAGGCAAATTCCTTGCTGACTGAGCCACCAGGGAAGCCCCTGGTATTCTTCCAGAGCTTCCCAGGTGGCGCTAGTGATAATGCAGGAAATGTAAAAGATGCAGGTTCCATCCCTGGGTTGGGAAGATCTCCTAGAGAAGGGCATGGCAACCCACTCCAGCATTCTTGCCTGGAGAGACCTATGGACAGAGGAGCCTGGTGGGCTACAGTTCATAGCATCATACAAAGAGTTGGACACGACTGAAGCGACGAACACGTACGCACGCAAACTAAGACAGCAAGATGACTTCTAAAGTANGCATTCTTGCCTGGAGAGACCTATGGACAGAGGAGCCTGGTGGCCTACAGTTCATAGCATCATACAAGAGTTGGACACGACTGAAGCGACGAACACGTACGCATGCAAACTAAGACAGCAAGATGACTTCTAAAGTATCTAAAGGCCACACTTAAGATACAGGGTCAGTCACTCAAAGCTGTCCTGTGCAATTCCCCTCGAGGCAGCGTTTTGTTCAGTGCAATGCTTGTATTCCTGGCATCACGGCCTTAAAACTGTATGCTGTCACTTTGCTTTCTACTAATTCCCTGGAAATCTTTCAAAGCATAGCCTCGTGAGATGAATTTCCCCGTAGCTTTTGCATTTTACTGCCTTTGTCAGCTCTAACTCTGTCCTTTATCAACGTCACCTCCCAGTGAATAGCGTCTCATGATCCCGTTTACAGTCCAAAGTGGTTATTCAGCCTCAGGACTTTTTCAGTTTGGAAGAATTATGCTCAGCAGATGTTCTTCAGTCATCCAGAATGTCAGCCCAGGGAACCGTAATTCCAGTCAATTGCCCTCCCTGAATCTTGCTGTTTTTTCTCGAGCGTTCTGAGTTTGTCATGAAGTGAGAAAGTTTACTAGAGGAACGTGTTTAAAGTCAAAGGAAAAACAGGTGCAGAGTGAGGATGAGTCTGGAGGGAGTTGAGGGGGAGAAAATTATTTGGTAAAATTCTAGATTCTCTGTAAAATAGCAAGCATCATGGAGCAGCTATTAGTACAGGATGCAGTGCTCACTTGATAGTAAAGTGAAACATGGAGATGTGACGGCAGGGGCGTCCCTGGTGACTGAGTGGTTAAGAATCTGCCTGCCAGTGCAGGAGACTTGGGTTTGATCCCCGGCTGGAAAAGATTCCACATGCCTTGGAGCAACTAAGCCTTTGCACCACGACCACTGAGCCCCCCCTCTGGAGCCCCTGTGCTGCAACTGCTGGAGCCTGCACACCCTAGAGGCAGTGCTCGAAGCTAGAGGAGCCACCACAGGGAGAAGCCTGCAACTGGAGAGCAGCCCCCGACTCCCTGCAACTAGAGAAAAGCCCTCCAGGCAACAAAGACCCAATATAGCCAAAAATCAATGTTATTTTAAAAAGATGTGACATCAACTGTAGGTTTGAGAGATAAGCTTTCAGCTTACGAAAAGTTAAATAATACAAGAGAAATACCAAGCTAAGCTGAAGGTCATTGCTATTTGTTAGTGAAGTAATAGTATCCACAGATTTTTTTTTTTTTTTTTTTAGTATTTGTTTGGCTGCATTGGATCTTAGCTGGGCACATGGCATCTTTGATTTTCATTACAGCATGCAGGATATTTAGTTGCTGCATGCTAACACTTAGTTGCGGCATGTGGAATCTAGCTCCCCGATCAGGGATCGAACCCAAACCCCCTTGCNGTATTTGTTTGGCTGCATTGGATCTTAGCTGGGCACATGGCATCTTTGATTTTCATTACAGCATGCAGGATATTTAGTTGCTGCATGCTAACACTTAGTTGCGGCATGTGGAATCTAGCTCCCCGATCAGGGATCGAACCCAAACCCCCTTGCATTTAGAGCGTGGAGTCTTAGCCACTGGACCACAAGGAAGTCCCCGACAGAGTCATTCTTTCACAATGTACTTGGTCCCAGCCACTTGTATGTAACAGTGAATAAGCCACTAGGTGAGGTGTCCTGGAGGACCAGCCATCCATTTCAACTCAAGGGAGAAGAGAGGGAGATGATGGTGTGAACAGAGCCACTGAAATCCAGTTTCGAGTCATGGGACTGTGAGTCCATCACTTGAGTTGTTTCTCCCAAAGCAATCAGCTGGGCCTGGATCCCTTCCATAGCTCATTTGAGCTTGTTAGAAGGCTTAATTTTTGATAGAGCTGCTCTGAACTCTCCCCCAGTTAGGTCAGTCACTTTCGCTTTTTGGTCAGATGAGGCCCTGTTTTGCTGGAACTTGGCACCACATGCAGAATAAAGGTCTAGGACGAGCCTGGGGCATGGTTCTGAAAAGCTGAAGAAGCGTGGGAGCTGATGTATTTGTGCTTGACCTGGGGCAGACCTGGGGCCTGTGCCATCCCCGGGGCCTGTGCCATCCCCTTATGACCCAGGCTTACCTCTTTGCTGAAAGATGATTAAAGGCACAAGATCACCTAGCTGGTTAGGGACCCAACAGGCCCACAGCTCCACCGCGCTTTCCATCTTTTGTGGAACCATGATGTCGGGTGGGCTCAGACGGTAAAGAATCTGCCTGCAATGTGGGAGACCTGGGTTTGATCCCTGGATTGGGAAGATCCCCTGGAGGAAGGCATGGCAACCCCACTCCAGTATTCTTGCCTGGAGAATTCCCATGGACAGAGGAGCCTGGAGGGCTGCAGTCCATGGGGTCGCAAAGAGTCAGACATGACTGAGTGACTAAGCACGGTGTCTTCAACTCCTGGGCTGTTCCAGGTGATCTCAACTCCCATATGTCTCTGTCACTGTTACTTGCCTTTTTCTTCCTCTCTTGAGTCATCTGTTTTTTCTTCTTTGGTTCTTCACTTCTTTCTCAGAAGATAAGACTTCCCTGATGTCCCAGCGTGTAAGACTCTGAGCTCCCAATGCAGGGGGCCTGGGTTCGAACCTGCATGCCGCAACTAAGACCCCGTGCAGCCAAATAAGTAAATAGGGATAATTTTTAAATTAGATAGGGCAAAAAAGATAAGGCAGTGTGCTCCACCCCAGAGTTCCTCTCATTTGTCCTTTGGTAGGTGATGTGCTGGCCACTTGCTCCCAGGGCAGTGGCTCTCCAGCCGGTGTCAGCTGCCCCTGAGGTGGGTCCTTAACTACTGCTCATCTCCGTGTCCCTGGGAGCCCTCAGTCAGAGCTAAGGACTTCCCTGCTGCTTGTGTAACTTCAGTTAGCCTACGTTCGTTTCTAGCCCTCACTTATTTCCTGAGTGCTAGTTCCATATGGGCTTCCCAGGTGACGCTAATGGTAAAGAACTCGCCTGCCAGTTCAGGGGACAGAAGAGCTGCAGGTTCGATCTCTGGGTGGGGAAGATCCCTTGGAGGCTGAAATGGCAACCCACTCCAGTATTCTTGCCTGGAGAATCCCATGGACAGAGGGTGGTGGTCAGACACAACGGAACCGCCTTAGCATGCAGGTGGCATACATGCAGATCCACACAGCAAATTGACTCAGATACTTCCAGGTGAAGTGTGTCAGGCAGCTCAGCATATCTCAAACGGAAGCGTCTCCTTTGCCTCCAACCTCCCTCTTCCCCAGTCTCTGCTCTGAGTGGCACCACCAGTTGGACATGAGGCAGGAACCCAAGAGTCTGTCTCACCTACCTCCCCTCCACCTCCATGGTGGGGCAGTCAAGTTCCAAGGTGTCTGCCTCCTTCACCTCCCCTGTCCCCTCATTGCCGTCTTAATTTAGCTTTTCAGCTGGGAAACCTGTATTGACCCTTCAGGACTTGGGCAGTTCAAGTGTCATTTCCCCTAGGAAGCTTTCCAAAAGCTGGTTCAGACCATTATGTAATTGTTAGCTTCTTTTTTTTTCCTTTTCTTTCATCAGACCATAAATCTCTAAAGGCAAAGGTATTTTTTTCTTCCTTGTACCCAGCATGGCATTTAGGGATGGCTCAGTACATGAATACGTGAGTATATAAATGACCAAGATGAGGAAATAATACTTATTTTCCATAGCTGCCCACAGGATTCATGGTCAAATAAGGACGTTTCCATTTCTACCTACCACTCTCCACAGGTCTTATAGTTATTTTCTTTTTCCCTAGGCATATTTTCTCTTGTTCTCTTTCGTTCTCTGCTCTACTAAATACAAAGGGAAATAAGACTCAAGACTCAGGATATAAAGCAACTATATATGCCAATAAAAATTTAATTAAAAAAAGACTCAAAATAACACACTAGTGACTGGAAATTCAATTCTAGTTTCCTGGACCAGAGAATTAAGTGAATATAAATCTTCAATGGAAGTTAAATTTGCAAACCACAATTAGACCAAATTAGCAATCAGAAACCTCATTGTTCTCTACTGGAGAGTCTCTTTACATCCTCTCGGGGCTAGCTGTGGAAACACCACCCAAGTAGACAATATACCTCCCTAATCCCTTCCTGTGGGATAGTTGGCTATTATGTCTCATTTTAAGGTCAAATGTTGTTAGTGGGTGAGAGCAGATAATAAAATGTGAGCTTGGAGACATTGATTATAGACAAGCCCTGATGGGATTCTTATGATAGTCTCACAGAAAATGGAGGCCGGAAAACAACTGTCAGCCTAATCTTGTGAATTTCCAGGTTGGCGTCACTAATTATAATTTACCTTTGTGTGTGTGTGTATTAGCCAGTCATGCCCAACACTTATTAATTACTCACATCATACCACGTATCACAGTCACAACTGGGAAAACCATGTAGCCATCACCAACATTTCTTCAAATGGAAAAAGAACAGTGAACATCACTCATGCACACCGTCTTTAGTTTTAATATTTCCATGAATTCTGATTAAAGGAAATATATTTGGGAAAAGGGCCATCTGTTTGTTTATGTAGGACTTTTTTTTTTTTTTTTATGTTGGAAAAGAGATGCTGAGTCAAAGTGTGCGGGTCATTCTCTTGGCCAGATCAGTGTGCTTCAGCCAAGGTCTAGTTATCCTCTTTAGGTAAGCAGGTGAAAGGGTCACAGTGGTAATGTGGGTGCTTGTAGCTTTGGCTGTAGAATCTTCTCCAAGCTGCTGCAAAATCTAAATTAAGACCAGGGGTTCCTGATTACTTCCCTGATGGCTCAGATGGTAAAGCGTCTGCTTGCAATGTGGGAGACCCAGGTTCAGTCCCTGGGTCGGGAAGATCTCCTGGAGAAGGAAATGGCATCCTACTCCAGTGCTGTTGCCCAGAAAATCCCATAGACGGAGGAGCCTGATAGGCTACAGTCCGTGGAGTCGAAAAGAGTCGGACACGACTGAGCGACTTCCCTTTCACTCACCTGATCATATATTTAGAGGCTGCTGTCAATTTAAAACTCTTCTGTGGTGCTAGTAGACAAGTCTGGCCTTTATCCAATCTGAAAGGAATGCAGGTTCATGTACCTCAAACCATCAAGTGGGAACTGGCCTTGACCTGCGGGGAAGGACGGTAATGATGACAGGAACCCAGCAGGACTCGTCAGTTTCAGCAGAAGCTTGGACTGGAGGCGCGGCTGCTACTTGTTCTGCCTCCTGCAGAGGAATGTGTTAGTCAGCCAGGACTGGCTGAGTGTCTGCTCCATTTAGAGCTCATGCTATGTGGACTGCGGAAACACGTGCTCTTCAGCTTATAAGTACATTGAGCGTTTCAAGCAAGCAGTGTGTCTTAAAGCCTTTCAAAAGGCTTGCGTCCCTCTAGGAACCATCCACTAATTTTTTTATGTAGGGTGCATTGGTTCTGTGCTGGTTCTCTTTCACATTGGCAGTGATAAAGTGCACTTAACTGCATTGACAATTCAGTTCTTTGCATTCTGACTGCGTGAAACCACATCCAACAGCCAACACAAGCAGTGTCTGTGTAAGAGGCACAATCAGACATAAACTGTTCCCTTTCAGATGGTTCCGTTGGGCCTGGGCACTGACTTGTGCAGTGGCTGGGTCTCTGTCGTGCGTCTTAGCAAAACCCAAAGTGATGTTTAAAACTGGAGATTATAGAAGTTGTTAGAACTGGATGTATCTGTGGAATAAATAATGTGCAATTTTGAAAAGTTTACTTAAGGAAAGTATAAGTCTATAAGACATATTTTGTTATTTGTTCTATATATGTACTAGAAAGTGAAGTGAAAGTGAAGTCGCTCAGTCGTGTCCGACTCTTTGCGACTCTGTGAACTGTAGCCTACCGGGATTCTCCAGGCAAGAATACTGGAGTGGGTTGCCATTTCCTTCTCCAGGGGATCTTCCTGACCCAGNGTTCTATATATGTACTAGAAAGTGAAGTGAAAGTGAAGTCGCTCAGTCGTGTCCGACTCTTTGCGACTCTGTGAACTGTAGCCTACCGGGATTCTCCAGGCAAGAATACTGGAGTGGGTTGCCATTTCCTTCTCCAGGGGATCTTCCTGACCCAGGGATTGAACCCGGGTCTCCCACATTGCGGGCAGATGCTTTAACCTCTGAGCCACCAGGGAAGCCCATATATATATATACTGGTATGTACATTAGTGTCATCAGGTAGGAAATCTGCAAGTAACAGTATCTGCTCGTAGGGGAGTTTCCTGGTGGTCCAGGGGTTAGGACTAGGGGCTTTCACTTCAGGGGCCCAGGTGTGATCCCTGGTCAGGGAATTAAGATCCCATAAGCTGCATGGCCTTCCCTGGTGGCTCAGATGGTGAAGAATCTGCCTGTGATGTGGGAGACCCAGGTTCCATCCCTGGGTTGGGAACATTCCCTGGAGAACGGAATGGCTACCCACTCCAGTATTCTACCCTGGAGAATTCCACGGAGAGGGTAGCCTGGTGGGCTACAGCCCATCGGGTCCCAAGGAGTTGGACAGGACTGAACGACTCACACTTTCACTTTTTCACTTAAAGCTACACGGAGCAGCCATAAATAAATAAATCTTAATTAAAAAAAAAAACAACACAGCTGTGTGCTTAACAATGATATTTTTCTCGTAGAACAAGAAGTCGGGAGGTAAGAAGCTGCAGGCACCGGCATAGTTTCCCAACAGTGCTAATCAGGACCCTGCCTCTCTGTCTTCCTGTCCTGCTCCTCTTGGCCACATGGTCTTTTGTTTCCGCATTTGTCCCTTTGTGATCGTGGGATGACTGCCGTGGCTCCGGGTACCGCGTCTGTCTTATTGGCAGGAGCGTGGAGTAAGGCAGTCCCGTGCCGCTCCTCTTGGGCCTGGTCCTTTTATAGAGAAGCAAAAGCTTCCTCAGACACTCCCCCTTCCCCGCAAGAGTGCCAACCTTTGTCTTGGTGGTTGCAACTTGTAACTTGGCCATGCTTAGCTGCCAAAGGCCTGGGAGAGGAAGCATTAACGTTTTTTAGCTTCTGTAGTGGAGGGCTGGCAAAGCAGAGAAGGAGTAGGAAGAAGTTATCTTACCAGCAATATCAGAGCTTTTTTTTATCAGAGCNTCTCCTGGAGAAGGAAATGGCATCCTACTCCAGTGCTGTTGCCCAGAAAATCCCATAGACGGAGGAGCCTGATAGGCTACAGTCCGTGGAGTCGAAAAGAGTCGGACACGACTGAGCGACTTCCCTTTCACTCACCTGATCATATATTTAGAGGCTGCTGTCAATTTAAAACTCTTCTGTGGTGCTAGTAGACAAGTCTGGCCTTTATCCAATCTGAAAGGAATGCAGGTTCATGTACCTCAAACCATCAAGTGGGAACTGGCCTTGACCTGCGGGGAAGGACGGTAATGATGACAGGAACCCAGCAGGACTCGTCAGTTTCAGCAGAAGCCTGGACTGGAGGCGCGGCTGCTACTTGTTCTGCCTCCTGCAGAGGAATGTGTTAGTCAGCCAGGACTGGCTGAGTGTCTGCTCCATTTAGAGCTCATGCTATGTGGACTGCGGAAACACGTGCTCTTCAGCTTATAAGTACATTGAGCGTTTCAAGCAAGCAGTGTGTCTTAAAGCCTTTCAAAAGGCTTGCGTCCCTCTAGGAACCATCCACTAATTTTTTTATGTAGGGTGCGTTGGTTCTGTGCTGGTTCTCTTTCACATTGGCAGTGATAAAGTGCACTTAACTGCTTTGACAATTCAGTTCTTTGCATTCTGACTGCGTGAAACCACATCCAACAGCCAACACAAGCAGTGTCTGTGTAAGAGGCACAATCAGACATAAACTGTTCCCTTTCAGATGGTTCCGTTGGGCCTGGGCACTGACTTGTGCAGTGGCTGGGTCTCTGTCGTGCGTCTTAGCAAAACCCAAAGTGATGTTTAAAACTGGAGATTATAGAAGTTGTTAGAACTGGATGTATCTGTGGAATAAATAATGTGCAATTTTGAAAAGTTTACTTAAGGAAAGTATAAGTCTATAAGACATATTTTGTTATTTGTTCTATATATGTACTAGAAAGTGAAGTGAAAGTGAAGTCGCTCAGTCGTGTCCGACTCTTTGCGACTCTGTGAACTGTAGCCTACCGGGATTCTCCAGGCAAGAATACTGGAGTGGGTTGCCATTTCCTTCTCCAGGGGATCTTCCTGACCCAGGGATTGAACCCGGGTCTCCCACATTGCGGGCAGATGCTTTAACCTCTGAGCCACCAGGGAAGCCCATATATATATATACTGGTATGTACATTAGTGTCATCAGGTAGGAAATCTGCAAGTAACAGTATCTGCTCGTAGGGGAGTTTCCTGGTGGTCCAGGGGTTAGGACTAGGGGCTTTCACTTCAGGGGCCCAGGTGTGATCCCTGGTCAGGGAATTAAGATCCCATAAGCTGCATGGCCTTCCCTGGTGGCTCAGATGGTGAAGAATCTGCCTGTGATGTGGGAGACCCAGGTTCCATCCCTGGGTTGGGAACATTCCCTGGAGAACGGAATGGCTACCCACTCCAGTATTCTACCCTGGAGAATTCCACGGAGAGGGTAGCCTGGTGGGCTACAGCCCATCGGGTCCCAAGGAGTTGGACAGGACTGAACGACTCACACTTTCACTTTTTCACTTAAAGCTACACGGAGCAGCCATAAATAAATAAATCTTAATTAAAAAAAAAAACAACACAGCTGTGTGCTTAACAATGATATTTTTCTCGTAGAACAAGAAGTCGGGAGGTAAGAAGCTGCAGGCACCGGCATAGTTTCCCAACAGTGCTAATCAGGACCCTGCCTCTCTGTCTTCCTGTCCTGCTCCTCTTGGCCACATGGTCTTTTGTTTCCGCATTTGTCCCTTTGTGATCGTGGGATGACTGCCGTGGCTCCGGGTACCGCGTCTGTCTTATTGGCAGGAGCGTGGAGTAAGGCAGTCCCGTGCCGCTCCTCTTGGGCCTGGTCCTTTTATAGAGAAGTAAAAGCTTCCTCAGACACTCCCCCTTCCCCGCAAGAGTGCCAACCTTTGTCTTGGTGGTTGCAACTTGTAACTTGGCCATGCTTAGCTGCCAAAGGCCTGGGAGAGGAAGTATTAACGTTTTTTAGCTTCTGTAGTGGAGGGCTGGCAAAGCAGAGAAGGAGTAGGAAGAAGTTATCTTACCAGCAATATCAGAGCTTTTTTTTATCAGAGCCGCTACCGGCTTTCCCTAGGGAAGCAGGGAGTGGCCAGGATCCTTCCAGTTGCTTCCTTTTGTGGCACTTAAATCGAATTTTACCCTATCTGGGGCTTTCCAGGCGGCTCAGTGGAAGGTCTGGATCCCTAGTTCTAGGCTACTTACTAAGCTGTGTCAAACTGGCCTTTTTGTGGGTACAGGTGGGGATTGGAGCTGTTTTACTATTTATAAAGAGTTATCTGCCTTTCTCCCTTCATTTGCTCGAAGCTAAAGCCCTACAAGTTTTCTACTTTGACTACCCACGAGTGGCTTTTAGGATCTTAGTTCCCCAACCAGCAATCGAACCTGGGCCCTTGGCAGTGGAAGTGCAGAGTCCTAAGCACTGGACGGCCGGGGAATTCCCTTGATTTGACTTAGAAGCAGTATGTTTCAAATTTAGAGTAAATTAATAAAATAGCAACAAATCCCACCCCCTCCTATATTTTCATTGCTCTGATGGTATATATTCTTTTTTTTTTTTCCCCCCATTGAAGAAAGTTTGGTTGAAATTCACATAAGCTAGTCATAAGGTGATGNAGTAAATTAATAAAATAGCAACAAATCCCACCCCCTCCTATATTTTCATTGCTCTGATGGTATATATTCTTTTTTTTTTTTTTCCCCCATTGAAGAAAGTTTGGTTGAAATTCACATAAGCTAGTCATAAGGTGATGGGCAGGGAGGCCTGGCGTGCTGTGGTTCATGGGGTCGCAAAGAGTCAGACACAACTGAGTGACTGAACTGAACCATTTAAAAAGTGTGTTTCATGGCATTTAATGGATTTACAGTGCTGTGTAACCATCACCTCTGTTGAGACCCAGAATATGTTTTTGAACAAGTGATCCCAAATGCTGGGGAAGATGTGATCGTCTGTGCTGAAAAGACTGCCAATGCTGCCTGCAAGATGCCGGCCACCCCGCCTACCCCCGTGTGGGGGCTCTGGTCTCACAGACTTAACTTCACTATAGGCTTTAAAACAGTTGCTGGACACCTGTCCCAGCTCTCAGAACCCTCTTGGCCTTGCCCTTTCACATGTCAAAGGTTGCATTGAGAAGCTCTTTGTTTGCTGAGGATTTGCTGTTTATGGCAGCTTAGATAACAGTTCAGTTCACATGAAAACAAACAAATGATGACCAACCCGAGTCAGGCACAAGGCCATGAATGGACTCGGGAAAGTAGAATCTCTCCTCTGACTCACCTGCTGGGAGAGGAATTTTCCAGGTTAAGTCCTTAAGATGAGTTATCAGAGGACCAGGTTACAATTTATTTGTAGAGCCCCATACCCTTCCTTGGCACCGTCACAGAATCAGCTTGTGGGATCCTGGCAGCAGTCTGATGGAGGAGGCTGGGCAGGTGCTGGCATCTTACAGCATCTCCCTCTTTTGAGCACTTACCTCCTCTAATGGTAGAGAGAGAAAAGGAGGACCACAGAGGCCCCTCTAATTACAGAATAACTCAGAAAGAGTAAGATTTGATTTGAAATTTTTTTTGGCTGCACCATGCAGCTTGTGGGATCTTAGTTCCCTGATCAGGGATCAAACCTGCAGTGGAAATGCAGAGTCCTAACCCCTGGACCATCAGGAATTCCCTGATTTGACTTTCATAACCAGTGTTTTTCAAACTGTTGGGTTTTCCACGTAGCGGATTATGAACAAAAATGAAAGAAAATAGAATAATAAATGTCAAGAGTGCATTGTAGTCATAGTAAGTATTTTTTCCTGAAATGTTTGCCTCGCTAGTGTGTGTGTGTGTGTGTGTGTGTGTGTGTGTGCATGTGTGTGAGTGTGTACTGGGTGATGATGCAAAATGTGTTTCCTGATGTGGGTTACATTTTAACCAAAATGAAAGCCCTAGGCAGGAATGGCTGTGGTCCCTTCAGCACCACTCAGATTCGAACACTGCCAGCCTCAGGCCTTGCCCGCTGCTCTGACCCTCCAGGTCAGGATGGTGATGTCATGTGTGTGTGTTCAGAGTCCTGTGCTCTTTATCAAAAGCAAAAATTGAGTGTCTGCCCCAAAGGCAAGTTCCAAGAACCGAAAACATGACTCTCACTGGTTGTACAACATTTTGATTTTCCAGTAGTAAGAACAATGTCAGTCCCGGCTTTGCTGTCTCCATTTATTTATTGAGTGTTCACGAACATTTTAGGGCATTTCTACTGCTGCAAGCCAGCCTCCTGGCCCCAAAAAGCACACCGCAGGGAGCTCTGGCTAAAATTACCCCACGGAGGTCACCTGTTAACTTCCTTTATCCTGTGCCTCTCATCATCAGGCAGCCTGGATCACTTACAATTCCCCAATTTCTTTTTCATGGAAAAAGCCATTTATTCCATCTGTTCGAGATTGCATTTGGTCCCTTTATCTTGCTTCTGATACACTTAAGTCTGATAGTTTTCTTAGGCACAGTCTACATGAAGGCACCCAGAAAGTTAGAGAGTAAAATATTTAGCCAAATCATTGGCTTAAACAATGCAGATAATTCCAATTAAAGCCCACTGATTTTTTTTTTTTTTTTGCATGTTGCATTAGCTAGTTTCCATAATGGCCCATAGATATAACTTACCATGCTGCTGCTGCTAAGTCGCTTCAGTCGTGTCCGACTCTGTTTGACCCTATAGACGGTAGCCTACCAGGCTCCCTCATCCCTGGGATTTTCCAGTCAAGAATACTGGAGTGGGTTGCCATTTCCTTCTCCAATGCATGAAAGTGAAAAGTGAAAGTGAAGTCGCTCAGTCATGTCCGACTCCTAGCGACCCCATGGACTGCAACCTTCCAGGCTCCTCCGTCCATGGGATTTGCCAGGCAAGAGCACTGGAGTGTAAAAGCAGATAAAAAGCCATTTTGATTTCTGTTCCCATGTGTTTTTGAAAATGTATCATTCAAAAATTAATTGGAAGTACTGAGTATAAATCTTGGGGACAAAACCACTAAGAAATATGAGAAGATTTAACTTTTTGCTCTTAGCTATATAGCTATACTGGTTTTGTGGGGGTTTTTTTGTGTGTTTTTTTTTTTTTTGGTAAATTTTCTGGCCACACGCGAGGCTTACAGGATCTTAGTTGCCCCACCAGGGACTGAACCTGTGCCCCCTGCAGTGGAAGCATGGAGTCTTAACCACTGGACCACCAAGGAAGTCTAGGCCCTTTGGGTATAACCTGAGTCATTTGTAATGATGATCATAATAACAAGGGCAACAGTGATGTGGATTATATGTAGGGCACTGTGCTCATGATTTCATTTATTTCCTTTACTTCTTACAAAAACCCTCTGAAGAGAGTTTGTGCTTTTACTTTTAAGAGAACTGAGACTTATAAAAAGGATAAATGACTTTTCAAGTTCTCCCGAGTTGGATGCCAAATCTTTGTGGAGGGGGGGGAATTAGCCAGGAATGTGAACCCTTTCAGCTGTTTTCATAGAGGTGTTCATCTGTTTTCTGTTCTCCCTGTTCCCTGTTCTGCCTGTCAACTCACCAGGTGCAGAGACTGGAGGGGGAAAACCTCAACACATTCCTGAGTGTTTATGGGAGACTGGGGGAATGAAGGTCATTTCCCAAGGAGCAGACCCCAGAGACCCAGGCGTGGACCTGCCTGAGATCCAGACCTGAGAGGGAAGAACAGAGGGCTTATGGGGAGAGAGACTAGATGGAAGCCCAGCTGACAGGGCTGGAAGATAGGGTGGTCAGGGGACTCAGCGAGCGTGGAGGAGTGTCATATTCCTGCTATGGCAAGTTACCACAAGCCTGGTGCTATAAAACAATAAACAGTTATTATCTTTTGTTCTAGAGGTCAGAAGTCTGGAGTGGAACTCAGAGGCAAAAATCAATTGATTGTCAGGGCTGTATGCCTGCTGATGACTCCAGGGGGAAAATCTGTTTCCTTGACTTTTCCAGCTTCTGGAGGCTGCCCGCAGTCCTTGGTTTAGGACTCTTTCTCATCTTCAGCGCCAGCAATGGCAGGTTGAGTCCTTCTCATCAGATCGCTCCAGCCTACATCCATGGTCATGTTACGTCTCTGGCTTTTCTGCTTCCCTCCTTCACTTAGAAGGATACATGTGATTATGTTGGACCCATTCATTATCTTGGGTAGTCCAAGATAACCTCCCTACCAAAACATCAGCTGATTGGCAACCTTAATTCTATCTGTAATCTTAATGCTCCTTTGCCATGTAACCTAACATAGTCACAGTTTCCAGGGGTTAGGACATGGAGTTCTCTGGGGCTATTATTATGACTATCACAGTAGCCTCTTGGATAAAAGCAACATTTGACCTGAAACTGAAAAAAATGAGTTAATGTCAGGTTGTGGAAAGAGGGAGCAGGACAGGTAGTAGTCCAAGCAGAGGTGACAGTCTGCGCAGAAGAAAAAGAGCTTGGCGCCTCGGAAGAACCGGCATCATGCTGGCCTCCAAGGCCAAGGTAAGGACTTGGGGGCTTCTGCTAAGGACAGTGGAGAGCTTTTAAAGGCTGTTGGGCAGCAGGAAGGCTTGATCCAGATCACTGTGCTCTATGGAGATAGATGAAGGAGGCAAGAGAGGACATGAGAGGCTGGTGATTATCAAATACCTTCCTTCCTGGAAGCTCATTCCACCTAATTTGGACAGAGATTCACCAGATATTCACCAAAATCTATTTTATTTTCCTGTGCTAAGTTACTTTAGTCATGTCGGACTCTTTGTGACCCTATGAACTCTAGCTCACCAGGCTCCTCTGTCCGTGGGATTCTCCTGGCAAGAATGCTGGAGCGAGTTGCCATTTCCTTCTCCAGTTTGTTTTCCTAGATGTACAGTTAAAACACAGTTCCCAGCATCCCGGTATTATTAGTGAGGCTTGGAGACTAATTCTTGCCCATAGACTATGGCCAGAGACAGTAAGAGTGGGTGGGCCCCCCCTCTCTCCCTTTTCTACAAAGACCTTGGATACCATCTATGAAGAGGGTTGCTTTGGGAGAAGGGAGGATCCTGGGTTCCTGAATGACACTGTGGAGCACAGCCCCATTATTATTCTGACTGTTGTATGTGAGAGGAAGCAATACGCTTCACTCTGTTACAGCACTGAGCTACAGAATTATCTTTTGCAGTAGTTAGCTAAGTCCAGCTAATAGACAACCGCAGCATGCTCAGTCACTCAGTCATGGCCGACTTTTTGGAACCCCATGCCTGCACCCCTGTCCATGGATTTTTCCAGCCAAGAATAATACTGGAGTGCGTTTCCATTTCCTCCTCCAGGGGATCTTCCTCACCCAGGGATCGAACCTGCATCTCCTGGCATTGGTAGGTGGATTCCTTACCACTGAGCCACCTGGAAGTCCAGTAGACAACCAGACAGACAGACCAGTAAATTAAGCAAAATAATTTTGAGTTTTAACAAGAGCTCTGAAGGAAATTAATGTGTGAAGTGATGGCAAGTAATTAGGTGTTGCTCCCTCAGAAAGGATGGTCATGAAAAGCGTTTCTAATGAAGTGGCATTTGATCAGAGGCTTAGAAGATGAGAAACAGAGGCTCTGAGCGGAGGAAGTGGAGACAAGGAAATTAATAAATGTGATGACCCTGAATGAGGAGACACCAGCTATGTTGCTAGGAGGAAAAAGGTGGCTACTGTGGCTGGAACTCAAAGCATGGTTAGAAACTCTCACTGGGAAAGGATTCATGAAATGACTCCAGCCCTGGTGCCCCTCCCACAAGGCTCAGAGTTCTAGAAGCATGTCTCTGCTGGACCGTGTACTCGCAGAGACAGTTCTCTCTTCCTAGCTATCGCCACTGGCTGGAGTATAAGTAAGTTTGGCCAGAGGGGAAGCAGGGAAACTAGTTAAAGCAAAAGTCTCGATAAGACATTTTGATGACTTTGACTAGGTTGCTGGCAGTGCTGATGGGGAGAAGTGACTAGTGTTGAAGTTCTTTGTCTCTCTGTTTTTAAGTTGTTTTTTCTTGTGATGAGAACTTAAAAAAAATCAATTTCTCTTTGCGCTGGGCCTTCGTTGCTGTGCTTGGGCTTTCTCTAGCTGGAGCGAGCAGGGGCTCCTCTATAGCTGTATTGCGTGGATTTCTCTTTGCAGTGGCTTCACTCGTTGGAGAGCACAGGCTCTAGGGTGCACAGGTGTCAGGAGTTACGGTTCACGGGCTCAGTGGTTTCAGCTCTCGGGTTCCAGAGTGTAGGCTCAGTAGTTGTAGCGCATGGGCTTAGCTGCCC
This sequence comes from Neotragus pygmaeus, assembly GCA_006410875.1. Taxonomy (NCBI): domain Eukaryota; kingdom Metazoa; phylum Chordata; class Mammalia; order Artiodactyla; family Bovidae; genus Neotragus; species Neotragus pygmaeus. Next base: position 144,122 of record SJYV01054786.1, on the reverse strand, counting down.
TGGGGCGTGTGGAATCTTTCCAGACCAGGGATGGAACCCACGTCCCCTTCACTGGCAGGCACAGATTCCTAACCACTGGACCACCAGGAAAGTCCGAGATGCATTTTAAAGACAGAGGTGACAGGAGTTTCAAAGTGGATGCTGCAAGTGAGAGCAAAGGAAAAATCCAGGATGACATCTGGGTTTTTTGATAGATCTTGACTAGACAATGGTGACATTCACTAAGAGAAAGACTAAAGAAGGGACAGGCTTCAGGGACAGAATTAAGAGAGCTCTTTGATTTTGTGATGGTTGACCATCTGTGTCAACTTGATTAGTCTTTGGGGTGCCAGATATTTGTTTATTTTTTGCGCTTGATGTGTCTATGAGGGTGTTTCTGGATGCAGCTAACATTTGAAGCAGTCGACTGAGTGAAGGGAATTGCCCTCCCAATATAGGTGGGTTTCACTTAATCAGCTGAAGATTTGAAAAGAACAAAAAGCCTGAGTGAGAGAACTTTTTCTGCTTAACTGCTGTGTTTCCTTTTCCCATCTTTGAACTCAGGCTGAAACATCAGCTCTTCTTGGATCTGCTGCTGCTGCTAAGTCACTTCAGTCATGTCCGACTCTGTGCAACCCCATGGACGGCAGCCCACTAGGCTCCTCTGTCTCTGGGATTCTTAAGGCAAGAACACTGGAATGGGTTGCCATTTCCTTCTCCAATGCAGGAAGGTAAAAAGTGAAAGTGAAGTCGCTCAGTCGTGTCTGACTCTTAGCGACCTCATGGACTGCAACCCACCAGGCTCCTCCATCCATGGGGTTTTCCAGGCAAGAGTACTGGAGTGGGGTGCCATTGCCTTCTCCCTTCTTGGATCTAGAGCTTGTTAACTGCAGATCTTGGGACTTCTTAGTCTTCGTTAAATGTGTGAGCCAATTCCTTATAACAGATTTCTTTAGCTATCGATATATCTGTTTCTGTATCTCTCCCTCCTGGTGGTTCTTTTCTTTGGCGAACGCTAATATAGATTTGATAGGTTTGTGGTGGCTATTTCCATCCGAGAGACGGTATCCCATCAGTAGTTGGACATGTGAGTCTGGAGTAGCAAACAGAGCAGGGCTAGAAATACAAACTCGGGATCGTTGGTGGTATTTGGAACCTCTACTCAAGATGAGATCATTAGAGAGAGGGTTTGGTACGAGAAGAAAAGAGGCTCAGGATAGAGCCCAGATGCATTCTCCTCCTTAGAGAGCTGGTAGAGAGAAGGAGCCAGTGAAGGAGATGGGGAATGGTTGGCCAGTGAGGGTGGATGAACCCTAGTAGATTTCTTTCTTTCGTTCAAAAGATTTTTTAATTTTTAAAATCAAAGTTGTACGTTTTCATGGTTTTTAAAGTCAAGTTGTTCTACAGGAGTTGCCGTGAAAAATAATAGTGAGCTGCCCCATCCTGCCCCCATTACTGACCCCCCTTCATTCCCAGAAGCAACTACTGTCAACTCTTTCAACTGTTCCTTCTGGCATTTACTGCCTTCATTTCTCACAAGCTGGTTTATCTGCCATTTCTTAATTTTTCTGCTTGGATATGTATAGACTTCCTTCTTCTAAAGATTTACTCTCTGCGCCCACCCACACTCGCCCTCACACCCACTCACGCACAGGTACTCACATAGACACACAGGGTTCTTCACTATCCTCTAGTTACCATCATATTGCCTGTTTTAGTTAAACCAATATATAGTGTTTTAATTATTCTGACTTTGTAAATGTTATTCATAGCTGAGCCATGTAGTATACTATGATTCAGTTCAGTTCACTCAGTTGTGTCCGACTCTTGCAAGCCCATGGACTGCAGCACGCCAGGCCTCCATGTACATCATCAACTCCTGGAGCTTGCTCAGACTCATGTCCATTGAGTTGGTGATGCCATCCAACCATCTCATCCTCTGTCGTCCCCTTCTCCTCCTGCCTTCCATCTTTCCCAGCCATCAGGATCATTTCCAGTGAATCAGTTCTTCGCATCAGGTGGCCAAAGTACTGGCATTTCAGCTTCAGCATCAGTCCTTCCAATGAATATTCAGGACTGATTTCCTATGATTCTGTTTCCTTTTTTTAACATGACCTCTGGTTTTCCCTGGGATTAGTCATTGTCTACATTTAAGGCCTTCTCTGGCAGTCTTGTGGTTAGGACCCTGCGCTTCCACTGCTGTGGACAAGGGTTCAATCCCTGGCTGGGGGAATTAAGATCCCACATACTGCCTGGCACACCTCCCCCCAGCTTCCAAAAAAAGGAAGAAGAAATAATTGTCTTCATTTAAAAGGTTTGGGGAGACTTCTGCCTGTTTCTAATTCATCCCTAGACTCTGTTAGAAGTTCAAGCCTCCTATCACTTTCACAAATGTCAGGTGACTATCAGTCTCAGTTTTCCTCTGCAGTGTATTTCCAGGGTCTCTATACACTCCTGCCCTAATCCAGGCTGGTTACTGTTGTCCTGAGATTGATTTTGATGGTCATCTTAGGAAGTCCTTTCCCCACCTTCCTGTGTTAGAGCTCCTATTTCTTGGCCTCCATATTTTCCTTTATTAAACGTTTATTCCTTAGTTTTGAGGAAATATATCCTCTATTAACTTTTCTGAAGACACACACATGAGAGGCCAGTACTTTGAGATCTTTTGTGTCTGTAGCTTTGAAAGTTTTTTGGTTAGATATGATGTTACAGTTTGGCAATAATTTTCCCTCAAATTTAAGGCCTTGCTCCGTTGTTTTCTAGTTTCCTGTACTGCTGTTGAGAAGTTATGATTATTCTCTTTAAACGTCACTTGCTTCTCTTTTTGTCTGTCTGTCGTCGGTCTATTTCTCTCTCTCTCCACCTAATCAGTCCCTAAAAGTTGAAATGGAACACAAACAATTGGGTTTGTTGGGGGACAGTGAGGAGGGATGAAGGTAGAGAAACTCAATTCCAAAAGAAAGCCCTAGACTTGAAGTCCCTGCTGCAAATCAGACACAACTGCTCTATAAAAAGGGAAACACATAGCTGGAGTGTAGCTCACAGCACTTTAAGATAATCTTATCAGTGTCCTGATTCTTTTCATTATGCTGTTACTCAGTCGACCTGAGCTGGTAAACCTGCTGTTAGTTGGGTACCGTATATGATTACATAACCCCAAGAAGGTTTAGAATTAAATATAGCGATGGTGAACTAAATCAAACCCATAGTACTAATATTTTTAGTACCAACCTCAAAGTGTAAGACAATCTGCATGTGTCTGTTATTTATGTGCTGTGTCCGTAATAAAAATAGAAGCTATACTCTAGACACTCTGACAGATTACCTCGTGATTTCAGTTTGACATGTGTAATTAATTTTATATTTGTGATTTTAAAGTGACGGTGCAAGAGAATTTGCTCAAGTGTGTAAGCTGCATTGATTGTTTTAAGAGAACCAGGGTACAGGCCTGTCCTCTGAGGTGGCAGGGGTCTTTGTGAGGGTCTCATGAGAATTCCTTCTGCTGCGTCAGCTGTTACGGGCTGCGCTCCTGTCCCTTTACCAAACGAACCCCAACCCCTTTGGCTTTGGCACAATAGCCAAAGCACAGTGGAGAATTGTGGAGAATGAAATATCTAAACGCAAATGTGCCAAAGGCTGGAGTAGAGGTCAATCAGCACACACTTCTGTGAAGGACCAGGTTATAAATATTTTACTCTTTGCAGTCCAGGGGGCAAAACTGAGGCTATAGCTATGAAAAAGGTAACCACTAAAAAGTGTAACAGCCGTTATTAGCTCTGCTGCTACTGCTAAGTCACTTCAGTCATGTCCGACTCTGTGTGACCCCATAGACAGCAGCCCACCAGGCTCCCCAGTCCCTGGGATTCTCCAGGCAAGAACACTGGAGTGGGTTAGCCATTTCCTTCTCCAATGGATGAAAGTGAAAAGTGGAAGTGAAGTCGCTCAGTCGTGTCTGACTGTTAGCGACCCCATGGACTGCAGCCCACCAGGCTCCTCCGTCCATGGGATTTTCCAGGCAAGAGTACTGGAGGGGGGTGCCATTGCCGTCTCCGATTGTTAGCTCTAAGGCTGTATAAAAACAGGCAAATGTCTGGATTTGGCCTACAAACCATACTTTGGCAATTTCTGGGCATAAAAATTAAAAGGATATTAAAAGGATAATAAAAAGGAAATAAACACAGAAAATAGCAAACAGTTACATACCTGAGATTCCTGGTATAACTCACTGGAATTCATATGAGATTCCCTGTACTAGAAGTATTTTTTCTACTGAGTACTTTTCTACTGAATACTGAAACACAACTAGGGAAGCTTTGATCAAAGCCTGCAACTGATACCAACCTGAGGAACGTGGGTGGACCATTTGGAAAAGGTTTTTATCTTTCAGCCAGATCCCAAATTATACAGACTCTTCAAATGTATGTGTATTCACTACCTAGCATTTCATGTGCCATGCTGAGTACTAGAAATGCAGCAGTGAGCAAGACTGGGTCCCTGCAAGAAGGAGCTCTGCACTCTGGCTGGGAGAACTGGGACAGGGGCACAAGCTATTGCTGCTGAAGTGCAGTAACTGCTCTGGTAGCAGGAGGGATGTGCGTGGGGGCATCTGCGGTGTCTAGCGTTTAGGGATCAGGAGAGACTTCCTGGTGGAGCTGATGCCCCAAACTGAAGCCTGAAGGATGAGAGCAAAGGAGCAAGAGAGAGAGCTTGGCAGGTGCGGCTTAGCAGTGTGCGAGGCTCCAGAGGTGTAGGGAGCAATAGCACGCGCAGGGAGCTGCAGCTCATTCATACACACACGTGGAGCCTTACGCAAAAGACGGGCTTTCCAAAGAGGACCTGTGGGACTTCCCCGGTGATCCAGTGGTTAAGACTCTGCGCTTCCAACACAGCGGGTGCAGTTCAACTGCTGGTTGGGGAACTAAGAGCCCCCTGCCACCCTGTATGACCACCCCCCACCTGTCAAAAAAAGAGTGCCTGTAACCAAGAAAAACATATGCCAAAAGCCACATTTCCAGGAACATAATTTCTCAAACCTCAGCACTATTGCCGTTTTTGATAATTCTTTGTTGTGGGAGGCCTTTTCTGGGCATTATAGAGTGTTTAGCGGCATGGCTGGCCCCTACCCCTTAGATGCCTGTAGTATGACTCAGTTGTGACAATCAAAAAACATCTCCAGACGTTGCCTGTCTTCTAGGGGACAGATCTTCTGGTTAACAACCACTGCTGTGAGATACAAGGATAAAAGAATTTGACCAGCTCATTCTAAGCATACCAGTTGGGAACACTGCCCATCCAGCTGTTGTTGGGAGTAGCTATGGCCCATTACTGCTCCACTTTGCCAGGGGCAAGGTGACCAGATGTCTCTGATGCAACCCCTTCCTCCTCCTCCTCCCACCACCAATCACTGAAGTCCACCCTGAAAGTGGTCTGATTCAGGCCTTTCATTCTGCATGGCACCAAGCATCTAAAAAGCTCTAAGAGACTCCTTCCTGACAAGATGTAGGGTCACATGACAATGTGTCAATACTGTTCCTGTAGTCTAAGGTAGTCTCACACACATTTATTAAATTCTAGCTGATTCCAAAGCATTTGTTCTTCCTGTTACTATAGCAGTGCAAGTGTGACTGCCAAGGTGATGAAGAAAACCAAGATGTGAGTGAGGATGGCCCTCGCTTGCCCAGCTCTTCGTGGAGTCTGGCATAGCCCAAGTTACAGACTGTGGTGCTGGCTTGTTGAGGACCACTCTTCTCAACAGCGGCTAATAAAATGGAAGTACAGCAAAGAGTCCAGCTACTTGAGATGGACAGGCTTTAGAATGCAGGGTTGAGAGGCAGATGAAGAGGGGAGGACGGGGAACAGGATTCCTGTGACTGGAGCCCTAAGGACCACAAGGGAAAGGGCTTCTCTGTTAGGCCAAGAGGCTGTCCTTGATCCTGAAGACCCTGGGAAGCCAAGGAAGAATTTTAAGCTCACAAGTGACAGAGCCAGATGAATGTCTTTATTTATTTTTATTTTTAAAGATTTATTTATGTTTGGCTGTGCTGAGTCTTCCTTGCTGCAGGAGGACTTTCTCTAGTTGTGGCAAGTGGGACCACTCTTCGTTGGGGCGGTTGGGCTTCTTGCTGCGGTGGCCTCTCTTGTGGTGGAGCACCAGGTAGGCACACGGGCTTCAGCGGTTGTGGCTCAAGGGCTTAGTTGCTCTGCGGCACGTGGGATCTTCCCAGACCAGGGGTCAAACTCGTGTCCCCTGCGTTGGCAGGTGGATTCTCAATCACTAGACCACTAGGGAGGCCCTGCCAGATGAATTTAGAAGATGTTTCTACATCATTTACATTTTACAGAGTACATTTTTGCACGTCACTTCATTTAACATTCTGTAAGGCAGGTGGTGTTTGTCTTTGGCAGCTGAAGACTTAGAGAAGTTAATTAATCAAGGTCAGAGAGCTAAAACAGTTGTGGCCAGGACTGAATAGAATTCAGGTCTCCATTTCCACCTTGCCATCTCGTATTTTGACTGTAGTCAGATAAAACACACACACAAAGGGCCGTTATAGAGCAAATGTGAAAGCAAAGAATAGGTGAAAAATTGGTTGTGTTTAGCAGGGACTGGCACTGAGTAGTTAGTAGATTTGTTCCTACACTTACTGTTTCATTTGTTTTTCTTGTTTTTTTCTAAACTGGTTATGATGATGTCACCATGTTAGTATTCCCTAGAGCAATAATTTCCAACACATGAATCAAGACCCTTGGGGGAACCCAAGGTTATTCAGAGGGTCCTCAATTCAATTTGAATTTTAGGGATTCCAGTATTTTTAAAAAATTAGTTTACATTACAAAGGAATCTTCATACTTGAGAGGGATCCTCATGCTAAATATAAACGTTATTATGTGTGTATTACTGAAGATGATGTGCATATTAGCAGAGGCTGGTGGGGCACAGGGAAATAGTGGAGTTTGGCTATCTAAAGAATCTGTAGGAAAGGGTGTGTCACACAGTCACGAGACTGGAAAGGACTTGGTGAGATGACAGTGGAGGTAGAAGAAGTTACGTTCTTTTTTCCCTGCCTTAGAAAGAACAATATCCCAGTGACTGTTCCCACAGGCTGGGGATTGCCTTTGTTTTTTTTGGGCAGGAATCACGTGATACCTCAAACAGGTCCAAACTGTATTGACATCAAAACAGAGAGTGGACAGAACTCCAGGGTCTCACTTAGAACTCAAGTTGGAGTGTGGAAGTAGGGTTGTTGAAGCCTAGCCCAGGGCTTGAGCTAAAGAAATAGGAAAAGGGATGAGAAAGAAGGGCCCTGGCAAAGACCAGTCACCTCCTGCAGCCTCAGTTTCCTCATCTATAACATAGGAATAATATCTTTCAGCATGAATGAACCATTGAATATATTGAAAAAGGGCTTTGCATCAAAAAATGCAGGGTTTTTAAATTAATTAATTAGTGTCTGGTCTTAGTTGTGATACTCAGGATCTTTGTGGAGCTGTGCAGAATCTTCTGTTGCAGTGCAGGGAATCTCTAGGCATGGTATGAGGGCTTCAGTAGTCGTGGTACATGGACTCGGTTGCCCTGAGGCATGTGGAATCTTCCTTGACCAGGGATTGAACCTGTGTCCCCTGCATTGCAAGGAGGATTCTTAACCACTGGACCATCAGGGAAGTCCCAAATGCAGATTTTATACACAGGCATGTGCCTTTGGGGGCTTCTCTGGGGGCTTAAGGGTAAAGAATCCACCTGCCAATGCAGGAGACACAGGTTTGATCCCTGGGTCAGAAAGATCCCCTGGAGAAGGACATGGCAACCCACTCCAGTATTCTTGATAGGAAATCCCATGGAGAGAAGCCTGGTGGGCTACAGTTTACAGGGTTGCAAAAGAGTCAGGCACGACTTAACGATTAAACAACATAATACAGTGGCTGGTGTCTTAGCAGAAGGAAATATGGACACAGATATGCTGCTGCTGCTGCTACTAAGTCGCTTCAGTTGTGTCCAACTCTGTGCAACCCCATAGATGGCAGCCCACCAGGCTCCCCCATCCCTGGGATTCTCCAGGCAAGAACATTGGAGTGGGTTGCCATTTCCTTCTCCAATGGACACAGACATACACACACATTAAAAAAAAATGTGAGATGAAGACAGAGGCAGAAACTGAAGTCATGCAGCTACAAGCCAAGAATACAAAGGATAGCTGGTAAGTGCTAGAAGCCTGAAGAGAGGCAAGGAAGGATTCTTTCTATATTTCTGTCTTTCCACAGAAAAAGCCTCAGGAGAATGTGGTCCAGCTGACACTTTGATTTTGAACTTCTAGCCTCAGAACTGAGAGAGTAAACCCCTGTGTGTGTGTGTGTGTTTTTTTTTTTTAAACTATATTGTTTGTGGTAATTTATTAAGGCTGCCCCAAGAAACGAATTCACTGGCTGATAGCCAGTGGGGACCAGAGATATGCCAACAGCCCTGTGAGGGAGCTTGAAAGAGGATATTCCTACAGCCGGTTGAGTTCGGAGGCAGATCTTCCCTCAGTCCAGCCTTGAGAGGACTGCAGTCCTGCCGTGGTGAATACACTCTTGTGAGAAACCTGGAGCCAGACCTACCTACCTAAGCCCTTCTTGGATTTCTGATGCACAGAAACTGTGAAGTAATACACGTTTGTTGTTTAAAGCTGCAAAACATAACCCTACAGCAATAGATAACAAATGGATGCATATTCTTAATTTTGGGGGGAGTGGGAGAATAGATGGGAAACTAATGACAGTGGCTAGTGACAGGCGGTGAGTGGGACGAGTACAGGGAACAGGAAGGGGGAGTTCCTCCTCTGAAAAACGCTTGGAAGAGTTGATTTTGAACCAAGCGAACGCTTTATACATTCAAAAATGAAAGCTAGATGAGAAAGATGAAAAAAGCAAACTAAAATTATGCAAATAAAAATAAGAAACCTAACACTATATCACAGTGTATCACACGGATAACACAACCATATTGCAAAGCAGATGAATTCAAGTAACTTTTGATCCTCCTCCTCTCGCTGCACACCTTTGGGAAGAGATGGATTTACAAAGGTAAAAAAAAATGCAAAGAAATCTTAAACTTAGGTTTGCTACTGCTGTTAGTATCGAAGTCACAGCTCTTTTGCCTATATCATAGGATAGAATAAACCAGTAAATATATTGATGCTGACAAGAACCAGAGTTTTCCTGCATTTTTACCTCTCCCCACCATGTTTACTGTTTTTGACATCATATTTTACATATTTTTCTTAGTAACCAGGGTTTTTCACTGTGGGAGAAGAAAAATATAAAATGGAAAGAGGAAGGCTAGAATGAACCTCGAGATGCTGACTTTTTAATTGGAAGTATCAATATGAACTCATGATTTTAAAATATATGTGGGTAAAGAGTATACTGTTTAGTGTTTTATAGCTCTATGAATATATATACACTTGGTCCACTGAAAGGGCCCAGAAGAAATAACATCCCAATAGCAATGAGCACCTGGACACTAAGATCTAATTTTCCGAGTACCGTTTCCTACTAAAAGGAACTAAAATTTCTCTGCATCAGGCAGAGAAAATGCACGGAGAGCTAGGAGAGCCTATGTCAGAAAGATAGTGCTCAAAGATCAATCGATCGATAGGATGGGGACTTCCTTGGTTTCCAGGGACTAAGACTTGGCTGATCCCAGTACAGTGGGTCTGGGTTCTGTCCCTGATCAGGGAACTAGATCCCACAGGCTGCAACTGAGACCCAGCACAGCCAAATAAATAAATATTAAAAAAAAAAAAGATAACAGGATATATGTAAGGAAAGCACGGGAAGGGGCTTTCACAGGTCACAAAAGGGAAATTCAGATACCACAAATAATATTGGTAGTTGGTTATAATAACTGGATTAAATTGAATTTTAAAGAATGCCAGAGTTCATGCTGTTATTCAAAAGTGGAGACTTGTGAAGGGGAAGAGAAGGAGGAGAAACAAAATACAGGTATCATCTGTATTATCTGCATCATTGCAGAAGGAGAAAGGAGCTTTGTGGAGGACTGCCAGACCACCCTTGACCAAGTGGTCAGGCTTGACATGGACACAGGATACAGTGTCTCTGGATAGAAATAGACAGCATCACCTCTGACTTCTCTTACTAAAAAGTTTGACTTGCATCTAATCATAAACAATTCAATAACCCCATACTCTTACAGTCTACTATTGGCCTAGATTTTTCAAATATGTCAAAGTAATGAAAGATTTTTTTCAGAGTGCTGGAATTCCCTGGTTGTCTAGTGGTTAGGACTGGGTGTTTTCACTGTAGGCCTGCCAGGTTTGGATCCAGGGTTGGAATAATGAACCTGCAAGCCAGGTTAAAAAAAAAAAGAGTATTAGTACTAGGGTAATCCTGGGTACATCTTGAACTGAAAAATTAAAAAACATGTGTGTGTGTGTTTGTGACCTTTCAGTTTAGTTCAGTTCAGTTGCTCAGTCGTGTCCAACTCTTTGCGACCCCATGAATCACAGCACGCCAGGCCACCCTCTCCATCACCAACTCCCGGAGTTCACTCAAACTCTCGTCCATCAAGTCGGTGATGCCAACTAACCATCTCATCCTCTGTCATCCTCTTTTCCTCCTGCCCCCAATCCCTCCCAGAGTCTTTTCCAGTGAGTCAACTCTTCGAATGAGGTGGCCAAAGTACTGGAGTTTCAGCTTCAGCATCATTCCTTCCAAAGAACACCCAGGGCCGATCTCCTTCAGAATAGACTGGTTGGATCTCCTTGCAGTCCAAGGGACTCTTAAGAGTCTTCTCCAACACCACAGTTCAAAAGCATCAATTCTTTGGCGCTCAGCTTTCTTCACAGTCCAACTCTCACATCCATACATGACCACGGGCAAAACCACAGCCTTGACTAGACGGACCTTTGTTGGCAAAATAATGTCTCTGGTTTTGAATATGCTGTCTAGGTTGGTCATAACTTTCCTTCCAAGGAATAAGCGACCTTTAGGGACAACAAAAGAAATTTAAATACGGACAGTATATTGGGTTTGACTGAAACGGTATTAAATGTCTTGCTTGTCCTAATGGTGAAGTATTTAGGGGGTGAAGCAGTGTTTGCAACAGTCCAATAATTCAAGGTGAAAAACAAACCCTATACAGTGAAAGAGAACGCAAATATTGTGAAATGTTAGCANTTTGTTGGCAAAATAATGTCTCTGGTTTTGAATATGCTGTCTAGGTTGGTCATAACTTTCCTTCCAAGGAATAAGCGACCTTTAGGGACAACAAAAGAAATTTAAATACGGACAGTATATTGGGTTTGACTGAAACGGTATTAAATGTCTTGCTTGTCCTAATGGTGAAGTATTTAGGGGGTGAAGCAGTGTTTGCAACAGTCCAATAATTCAAGGTGAAAAACAAACCCTATACAGTGAAAGAGAACGCAAATATTGTGAAATGTTAGCATTAAATTTAGTGCAGAGTCTACTGTACAAGTCTTCAGTTGGTTTATGAATTTTACTTTAAAAAGCCGGGTTTTAAATAAAAAGGGAGCAAGTTTACTTCTGTTTCACTGCGGCGTTGATCTCGAGGCCGTAGGAGGCGTCACCGCTACTGGGGGAGCTCCCACCCCCGCCAGAGACGAGGCCAGGGGTCCAGCCGGTCTGCAGCCTGGGACGCGACCTGGGCGTGGCCTGTGCCGGGAGCGGCCAATAGGAGCCGAGTCGGCGGGCGGGGCCGCGCGCAGGCCCCTGGGTCGCCCCCGCCTCTCGGCTGCCTCTTTCCGCGCGGCCGCCGGTTCCGTCTGCTGCACACCCCGGGACAGAGAAGGCGCAGGGCCGCCGCCGGCCGGTAAGTGTCTGGTCTTCCGGCCGCGCCAGCGCCGGTCGCCCCTCCTCCGGCCCGCCCCCCCTGCTCCCCCAATACCTCGCGGCGCCCAGAATCACCGGCGCCGGACTCCCGGGCCCCTACGCGGCGGCGCTGCCTAGTCGACCGCGGCCAGGGGCCTGGGGATCGGGGCCGGGTCCCGGAGAGCCCCGGCGCGGGTGGGGCCTTCCCGGAGAGCACTCCGGCTCGCGTGCTGGGCCCGGCTTGGTGGGGCGTGAGGTTCTGGGGTGCGCCCCCCTCCTGGTGCTGCCGCTGCCTGCGGTCGGGCCGATGCTGCAGGAGGGCCGGTTCCTGGCTCTCATCACTCGGTTGCGTGGGGGGTGATTTCTCTCCCAGTGTCACCGAGATCAGGTGTGACGCCCGTCTTGCATCCCGGCGTGTGCGCCCTTGCAGCCGTGGAGCGTTTCACCTGCCTCTGCATCGCTCACACCTGCGATTCACTGAAGAGCGTGCAACCGGGGCCGGGCGAGCTGCGTACTCTGGGGAAGGGCCCTCTCTTTGAGTTGCTCCTGGAACACACCAGGTTGGCTCACGTTTTCATGGACTGGTGGAATTCATTTGCTCGGAAAGTTAATGTAGCTCAGGGTTTTAGCATAGTTCTAGGTGTGATTAATTTCGTGTACAGCGGTTACAATGACATTGTTCCTGCGCAAGAATTGCTAAAAGTGTCGTAGCCCTGCGAGAGTCTAGTTTCGTGCTCCTCCTGTTGCGGAAAAAGTTGAAAGGCGTAAATTTTGCTCTTGATTTTGCTGCTGCCAAGCTCTGTGACTCAGTTAATTCGTATGAGATAAGATAGATTCCTAAGACTCTTTTAAAATACCACGTTTCATGAGTCTGATGAGCTTGTTTTTCGTCCTGTACCTTTAAAAAGAATGGGATATAGGAAAAATCCATGGAAGACAACCCTGCGGGGGAACAAAGATTTATGAGCGCACCGAAGTTTAGAGACGGGATTGCGGTTTAAGATTGGGAACTGAAAAGGGAGCACTGTAGTACTGAAAGAATTTACCCAGAGTTAATTATATAAGAGAAACCTGGAAAGCTTTCAGAAGTTCCGGCATTAGTTGCTTTGTTTAATTACCTCTCTTTGCAGCTGTATAGATGCTGTAAGGGGAAGATAAATACTAAAGTTATAGAAAATGTAATAGGTTATGTAACCTATCAAGTGTAGAGAGAGCTTTGGAATTCTTGATTTATATAGACATTTCCGCTCGGGAAACACATTTTTGTTTGTTTATTAATAGTTAAGAAATGTTTATATACCCCCCTCAGGAAAGTCATACATTTATTTTTAATATGTTGATTTCCTACCCTCCCACCCCCACCCCCCACTTTTTATTGTATTCTTATTATTTGCGCCAATGTTTTTTTAAAACAGCCTTTGGAAAATAGTGTTTGGCTTTGTAGTACGTAGAGGAAGATCAGCTTTCTCTCAGGGAGAGCTCGGTTTGAGTCCTTCATTGCTGTGTGACTTGGCAAAGTCACTTTCCCTCTCTGAGGCTGGCTGTCCTCAGTTGTGAAACGTGATGATGATACCTATTGCATAAGGTCATGGAGATTAACCAAAACCTTTTTTGTGGAAAACAGAGCAGTGCCTGACGTTAGTACATGTCAAGTGTTAATAATGACGGCCATTGTTAGCACTGCGTTCACAGCTCGGGAGAAGTGGTCTCTGGGCTTTAGTTTAGCTAGGAGGCGGGGCCGGAAGAAGAAAGCACTGTGATAAGTGATCAACAGCAACGCCCCATGCAGGACGCTGGAGTTTTTCCAAGTTGTAAGTTCCTTCCTGAACCTCAGGCTGAACTACTGCTCAAACACTAGTGACTGCTAAGGGACGCTTCCGTCTCCTTGACTGTGTTGGCCTTCAGTCTTGGCACTTGAGTAGAGCTGGGATTTCGCCAAAAATTAAACTAGCAAGTTAAGGAATGTGTGTGTGAGGAGAACCCCTCCAAAGAGAGCTCTAAAACAAAGAAATGGTTGAAATGCCGAACAGAGGTTTCAGCCCCAGATAACTGAAGCCCTGTTACAGCTAGCCTTGGCCAGTTCGCTTACTGGACCTGCGAACCCCTCTATTCCAGTATTGACCAGAACCTCTTCTTGTTTGGATGCTTGCCCAATCACTGATGCTTTGGGGTTGTTATTTAAGACAAGTTATTCTTTCTTTGACTCTGCAGACAATAATCTGGGAAGGCATGGTAGTCTTAACTGCTCAGGCATGTAGTCCTAGCTTTGGGAAAGGAAAAGAGAAGAGCCCCAAAGTTATTTTTACCCTACTTTTAGTTAACTTTTAAACATCTTACTAAGAGTTGAATGGAAAGTACTTTCGTACAGTTTAACCAGGAATACCAGCGGGACTCTGGTTTGTGGAAGATAAGGTATTGTGAGGGTGCATCTGAATGGGAACTCATGGGTATGTGATTCAAAACTGGGAGGCAGCTCTGCTGCAATGTGGAACCCTAGTTGAGTGTTTGCATATGAGTATAACCCAGGGTTTTAACATTATAACTAAAAAACCTAATGTTAAAGCCGACAGAAAAAAAAAGAGCCAAATCTTATTAAACTAGCAAAACAAAAGTATTGACAGGAAACCAGAAGACTTAATGGGTGAGATGGCGTGAAGTCATATACAATACAGTTTTTTAAAAGCATTTGTAATTAGAGACCAGAAGGTAAAATCCATTTCCCATACATTTTTGCTGACGTTTTAGAGGATATCTTCTGTACTTCTCTGTGTGTGTATATTTTGTATGTATGCATTTCTACAAACACTGCTAAAAATCACTGTTAACTAAGATGAATCAAAAGAACTATCTGTAGTGTCATCACTGCTTGATCAACTACCTAAGTTATTTAAGTGATAAGTATTCTAAGGCGTTGTTTGCCATCACTATTTCACTTATTGATGCTTGGGGATGCTCCTGAGGTCCTCATTCAGTGGGTGGGGCCCTAGTATCTGTACTTCTGAGAAGCTCCTCAGACAGGTTCAGTTCAGTCACTCAGTCGTATCCGACTCTTTGCAACCCCATCAACCGCAGCACATCAGGCCTCCCTGTCCATCACCAACTCCCGGAGTTCACCCAAACCCAGGTGCATCGAGTCGATGATGCCATCCAGCCATCTCATCCTCTGTCCTCCCCTTCTCCTCCTGCTCTCAATCTTTCCCAGCATCAGGGTCTTTTCAAATGAGTCAGCTGGCCAAAGTATTGGAGTTTCAGCTTCAACATCAGCCCTTCCAGTGAACACCCAGGGCTGATCTCCTTTAAGATGGACTGGTTGGCTCTCCTCGCAGTCCAAGGGACTGTCAAGAGTCTTCTCCAACACCACAGTTCAAAAGCATCAGTTCTTCGGCACTCAGCCTTCTTCACAGTCCAACTCTCACATCCATACATGACCACTAGAAAAACCATAGCCTTGACTAGATGGACCTTTGTTGGCAAAGTAATGTCTCTGCTTTTGAATATACTGTCTAGGTTGGTCAAACTTTCCTTCCAAGGAGTAAGCGTCTTTTAATTTTATTGGTGCAATCACCATCTGCAGTGATTTTGGAGCCCAGAAAAATAACGTCTGACACTGTTTCCCCATCTATCTGCCCTGAAGTGATGGGACCGGATGCCATGATCTTAGTTTTCTGAATGTTGAGCTTTAAGCCAACTTTTTCACTCTCCTCTCACTTTCATCAAGAGGCTCTATAGTTTTCCTTCACTTTCTGCCATAAGGGTGGTGTCATCTGCATATCTGAGGTTATTGTTATTTCTCCTGGCAATCTTGAGTCTAGCTTGTGCTTCCTCCAGCCCAGCATTTCTCATGATGTACTCTGCATATCAGTTAAATAAACAGGGTGACAATATACAGCCTTGACGTACTCCTTTTCCTATTTGGAACCAGTCTGTTGTTCCATGTTCAGTTCTAATTGTTGCTTCCTGACCTGCATATAGGTTTCTCAAGAGGCGGGTCAGGTGGTCTGGTATTTCAGTCTCTTTCAGAATTTTCCACAGTTTGTTATGATCCACACAATCAAAGGCTTTGGCATAGTCAATAAAGCAGAAATAGGTGTTTTGCTGAAACTCTCTTGGTTTTTCTAAAACCAGCTTGAACATCTGGAAGTTCACGGTTCATGTATTGCTGACCTCAGACAGCTTAGGAGCTGCTAAAAAGGAGTCCTGTGTTCCACTCAGCACATATAGTGTCTCAGCCAAGAAAATAAGAATCATGGAGGCCATGAGGGGTGGGGAATGGTTAATGATTTCCTTTTGGAGTTGTTAGTTACAGCAGGCAGATAGTTAGGTCTGAGTAGAGAAATGGGGGCAGGGGCCAGGTGGCAGGAAATCAAGCATCTTGTAAACAGCGAGGGTCCCTATGCCGATAAAGAAAAACAGGAACCTTCAGACTGACAGGAAACGACACTATTTTGGGTGATAAGGGTCTGAAAAGCAGACAAAGAAAGGGAGGAAAGATGGGAATCACCTGCATCCAAATGTAATCCTTTGCTCACTGTGCTCTCTTTACAGTAGGGCTTCCCTGCAGCTCAGGAGTAAAGAATCCGCCTGCTAATGCCAGAGATGCAGGTTCAATCTCAGGGGGGAAGATCCCCCAGAGAAGGAAGTGGCAACCCACTCCAGTATTCCTGCCTGGAGAATTCCATGGACAGAGGAGCCTGGAAGGCTACAGTCCGTCGGGTCCCAAAGAGTCAGAACTGAGCAACTCAACAGCAGCAAAGTCTTACAGATAAGAAGTACCCATATTGCACTGATGCCATGACTAAATCCCTAAGACAGAAATCCTTCTCAGGAAAATGGGGCTGGGATGAAAATGAGGGAATATAACCCCCAGGCTCGTCCTTCTCCAGTAAATATTCCACTCCTTTATTTGTATGCTCCTTGCAACCAGCTTGCCAAAGAAATTGTGGATGGCAGCTCTAAGCCTATTTTCCCTCTTTGCTTAAATAAACTTTCACTTTACTTTCTTAATTTCTCTGCTTCATCTCTGAATTCTTTCGTTATGAAGCAAGAATCTCCAATTCACTGGCCACAGGGTGATGTAATATTTTGGAACTAGATAGAGTCGCTGGTGGCGCAACACTGTGAAGGTACTGAGTGCTCTGAGGACTGATTATTGAGTTGTTTGCTCTGATGCTTTGTAGTATGTGAATTTTGCCTCAGTAAAAAAAGCTCTGGAAAAAATAATACCATCTGTATATTGTATATTGGAAAAATTAATTATACCTATTCAGATTGATTGAGAAATATCAATAACCTCAGATATGCAGATGACAGCACCCTTATGGCAGAAAGTGAAGAGGAACTGAAGAGCCTCTTGGTGAAAGTGAAAGTGGAGAGTGAAAAAGCTTAAAGCTCAACATTCAGAAAACTAAGATCATGGCATCCGGTCCCATCACTTCATGGCAAGTAGATGGGGAAACAATGGAAACTGTGACAGACTTTATTTTTTGGGCTCCAAAATCTCTGCAGGTGGTGACTGCAGCCATGAAATTAAAAGACGCTTGCTCCTTGGAAGAAAAGCTATGACCAACCTAGACAACCTAAAAAGCAGAGACATTACTTTGCCAACAAAGGTCTATCTAGTCAAGGCTATGGTTTTTCTAGTGGTCATGTATGGATGTGAGAGTTGGACTATAAAGAGCACTGAGTGCCGAAGAATTGATGCTTTTGAACTGTGGTGTTGGAGAAGACTCTTGAGCGTCACTCGGACAGCAGGGAGATCAAGCAGTCAGTCCTCAAGGAAATAAATCCTGAATATTCATTGGAAGAACTGATGCTGAAGNGTGGTGACTGCAGCCATGAAATTAAAAGACGCTTGCTCCTTGGAAGAAAAGCTATGACCAACCTAGACAACCTAAAAAGCAGAGACATTACTTTGCCAACAAAGGTCTATCTAGTCAAGGCTATGGTTTTTCTAGTGGTCATGTATGGATGTGAGAGTTGGACTATAAAGAGCACTGAAGAATTGATGCTTTTGAACAGTGGTGTTGGAGAAGACTCTTGAGAGTCCCTTGGACTGCAAAGAAATCAAACCAGTCAATCCTAAAGGAAAATCAGTCCATTGGAAGACCGATGCTGAAGCTGAAACTCCAATACTTTGGTCACCTGATACAAAGAACTGACTCACGGGAAAAGACCCCGATGCTCGGAAAGATTGGGAGGAGAAGAGGATGAGATGGTTGGACGGCATCACCAACTCAATGGACATGAGTTGGAGCAAGCTCCAGGGGTTGGTGATGGACAGGGAGGCTTGGTGTGCTGCAGTCCATGGGGGTTGCAAAGAGTTGCACACGACTGAGTGACTGAACTGTTTCAAATTGACTACCTTCTGAGTATTGTTCGGAGCTTCCCTGGGGCTCAGATGGTAAAAGCGTCTGCTTGCAGTACAGGAGACCCAGGTTCAATCCCTGGGTCGGGAACATCCCCTGGAGAAGGAAATAGCAACCCACTCCAGTACTCTTGCCTGGAAAGTTCCGTGGGTGGAGGACCCTTGTAGGCCACAGTCCATGGGGTCTCAAAGAGTCGGACAAGTCTGAGCAGCTTCACTTTCACTTGAGTATATATATTTCTAAGACTTTTATCTTAAGCACATTTTTATTGTTTCTATGGTGTGTCTCATCAGTAGTACTCACAACTGCTTAGCAGTATTTTCTCCTTAATTAAAACACCATCATTCCTTTCGATCATGTACAGCCTCAGATAGTAGCAGAAAGAACATGAAACCTGGGATCAAGTTTGGGGGTTGTAGGTCCATTTCTGCCCCCTTGGCCATGTGGCTTTGGACAAGGAACGTTCCTAAAACTGGCTTTCCTGGTCTGTTTTTCTGTCCTATCCCAAACTTCTTTCCACTGAAATCATTTATATTGAACACTTTTGTAATGGCAATCTACAGTACTTCTGCATATCACTGTTACGTGGTTATTGTTTTGTTTCTTAACTTTAAGTCAGCAAAATTCAAGAATGGGTTGAGGACAGTACATGGATTATTGGATTTATTATTAATGTGTTTTACAGTTTGTAACTTACAGTGTTAATCATTATCTTGCTTATGACTTCAGTAAGGCTGAGAATTAGTTAAGTACAAATATTAAACTTTAGGATATTAGATGAATTTTTGGGAGCAGTGCTTGTTCTTTGTTAGAAAAATACATAAAACGTGTCATGCTTAGGGAGCCTTCTACTTTACCCATCTGTAGCTACTCTAAATTTAGCTAATGTCCATAAATGAGGAATAGAGATCAGTTTATCAGTCTACCAGGGTCCCCTTTGAATTCCTGTGTTTTCTCTTGGTTTAAGCAAGCCAATTGGCCATCTTGTGAACTGACATTAGTAGTGACTTGCATTAGGTCTCCTGGGAAGTACAGACCTGGAAAAACTCCCCGGACCTACAAAGTAAGAACCTTGGGCAGATTGCTTGCCAACGACTATAGTAAATTACTGGCCAAAAAAGGTCATTCTAGTTTTTCCAATATCTTACGAGAAACCCTAACGAACTTTTTGGTCAACTGAATGCAATTTTACTTTAAACTGACAAGAAGTAAAGTTGACAGCATATACATAGAAGTGGGGGAGTTTCCTTGTGTCTCCTTTTAATGGGCGCAAGCCCAGCTTTGCCAGCTGAAATCCCATGAAGCTGCAGAACATATAGTGGATGTGGGGGCCTGGCTGTGGCAGGTGCGGGCATGTATGTCACCGTGAATGAGGGCACGTCGCCTCAAAGGAGGATGGAAGGCAGCCTTTGTGAGTGTGTTTTTTGTGTTAGTTTTAAAAAATATACTTAATTTCCACAATAGGCCTAAAAGCTGGGCATTTTATTTTGCTTAGTAAATAAAGGTATGGGCTCTACCCCTGACTGGTTGCCTTGGATGTTTCGACGATGAAGAGGATGGAGAATTGAAAAACCTAGAGGCTAATAACTGGAGCTTTATGAATGAGGAAGGAAGTGATGAGGCTCTCACCCCATAGTCGGCCTTGTTTCTTCATCCCAGGCCTCCTCACAGCTAGTAACATAGTATGGGTAAAAGAAGAGAGGTAACTTTATAAACTGGAAGTATGCTGTGGCCATGTTAGGTCAGTAATTATTGTTATAGCTTGTGACACTCACTGGGTTGCAACATTTCCCTACTTCGGTGAATCTGAAGGACTTCATTGCGTCCCAGGAGGGACTCGCTAAGACAGTGGCAAGCTAGTAGCAAGTATTTATTGAGTATTGAAGAACAGGTCGAAGACAATATGGGCCACCCAGAAAATCGCCTTCATTGTACCACACTATACACATACATGCATTTCAAGGTATTATTTTATTGGATTATTTATGGCCTCGGTGAGAATTAAGGCCACTTATAAAGTGATTTGGAGTTTAGGAGATAGGGTGCTTTGCTTTATAAGGTGAGGCTTGGGAATTGAGGGGGGGTTTCCACGATAGCGTCTGGTGGCACCCTTATCTGACTCTGTGACCCCGTGGACTGTAGCCCGCCAGGCTCCTCTGCCCATGGGATTCTCCAGGCAGGGATACTGGAGTGGGTTTCTGTGATCTCCTCCAGGGGACCTTCCCGACCCAGGAGTTGAATCTGGGTCTCCTGCATTTCAGGCAGATTTTTTTTTTTTGCCATCTGAGCTACCAGGGAGGCCCATCTTCAAGTGAAACACACATTTAAAAAGAAACTGCCTGTGTGAGAAATTCCATTGAAATATCTTACTTTTATGTCCAGGAAAAACCCCGTTGGAGGCTATGCTTCTGTGAACGACAGACAGCAGTGAGCATGTCAGCCCTGAACTGGAAACCCTTCGTGTACGGAGGCCTGGCCTCCATCACGGCAGAGTGCGGTAAGTAAGGAGCCCAGAGTGCAGGCTGGCCAGCTGCCTGCTGCATACCACGAGGCTTAGACTTCTGTTCACGATAATTGGATATTGAAAGACTTCTGGTGTGAATGTAGTTCAAACACAGAATGTGAAATTTTGAAACACTTCGTCTTAGAATTCAAAATTTCTTTCTCTTCTTGGGAGTCTTTTAAGACAAAATAGAGACTTTCTGGGTGGTCCATTGGTTGAGAATCCACTTTCCAATGCAGGGGACATCAGTTCGATCTCTGGTGTGGGGATTAAGATCCTATACGCCATGGGGCAGCTAAGCTTGCTTGTCACAAGGAAAGATCCTGCATGACGCAACTGTCATAAGACCTGATGTACCCAGATAAATAAATATTAAAAAAAAAAAAGGTAAACAATAACTCTGACTGCTTATTAGCAGTTTAGGTAGGGTTCAAAGTTCAGTGGGGAGAAGGCTGAACCAGTTGCCCTAACGGAAGCCTCATGAATCATTGTTAGCTGACATCTGTCCCTTGTCGTCCTTCCCACTCTGTCCCTGTGAACACATTTTACTGTAAAGAGGTTTAGGGAGCCCCACGATCTTCCCAAGCCAGAGGTGAGGGACCGTCATCACGGCATCGTGTTCCCATCATGCTCGTGTCCCTGTCTTGCTGATGACTTCTTCAGCTCTGTCTCCCATCACATCCCGTTTGTTCCTTTGTTTATTCCTCGAATCATTCATTCAACACATGTTGGTGATTGGTGAGAATTCCCTGGTGGTCCAGTGGTTAGAACTTCCTGCTTTCACTGCCTGCGGGACCCGGGTTGGTCCCTGGTCACGGAACTAAGATTCCACAAGCCTCCTACTGTGGCCAAAAGGAAAACAAAACAAAACGAAACCCACGTTGACTGAGATGCTGCTGCGAGCCAGGTGCTAGGTGAGTCACTGCTGGCCTGGGATAGAGGATGCCCGTGAGGTCACCGCAGGAACTGGAGCCGATAGGTTGGAACACTAACCACTGACCCACCCACCCCTGCCTTAGGTTTCCTCTGTGGACTCATTGACACAGTGACTCACCGTTACTGTGTTCGGGTGTGTATATTTGGATGGACTCTCTCTTAGGTACTACATTAAACATTTTAGCCTCTATTAAGAGCCACTTTTGGAGAAGGAAATGGCAACCCACTCCAGTGTTCTTGCCTGGGGAATCCTGGCGGGCCATGGTCCGCGGGGTCACAGAGGGCCGGATACGACTGCAGTGGCTAAGCGGCAGCAGCAGCAGCAGCAAGAGTCACTTCAGGTTGTAACACACAGTGAGAAACTCCATTCATACTGAACACGATGTTAGCCTGCGCATGTGTGAAAAATAGTAACTTTTATTTTTATCTTTTTATTATAATTATTTTTTGGCCATGCTGCACAGCTTGTGGGATCTTAGTTCCCCGACAAGGGACTGAACCTGGGATGTAGCAGTGAAAGTGCTGAGTCCTAACCACTGGACTGCCAGGGAATTTCCAGTAACTTAGATTTTTAAATGGATATCCTGTTTGTATAAAGCATTCCAAGTACCTACTTTAGACAGCAGTGCAGCCTCTTCACATCCTATGTAGAAAAAGATGGGACATAAATACAAATATATGGAAAAGAAAATAGTTACGTGTTTAAAAAAAAAATCTTTTGATTCTTAATTTTTTTTTAATAAGTAGAAGACTAAAAAGTATCAAATTCTTAATTGTACTTCTTAGTCTGAATGTTTTCTCAGTAATAAGTCACTGTTTATCCTTTATTTAGTGGAATTTCTTTCTATTAAGTGAAACATTTCCTTCTGAAAAATTTTAAGGTACCTTTCCAATTGATTTAACCAAGACACGGCTCCAGATTCAAGGCCAGAAGAACGATGCAAACTTTAAAGAAATCAGGTATCGAGGAATGTTGCACGCATTAGTGAGGATAGGCAGAGAGGAAGGCCTGAAAGCGCTGTATTCGGGGTGAGTAGACGTTTCAAATGGACAGACTTCACACTGAGACCTCACAGAGAAAAAGTCCAAGTTCGGGGTGTATTTGAAAAGAGCAAGTAGCAATAGTTGATTTTTTTCATTTCAACTTTGTTTTCTACGTGTTTTGTATAGTGAATGTTGTGGTAAAACTTTTTACTATAGTCAAATACAGATAATGGTAAAAAAATTAACGTTTGTTTTGAAACATTCTGTGGTTTATTTTTTTTCCTCTTCCCCTTGGTTATTACCAAGCTTTTTACCATAATGAAAATGATGTCGTATTCTCCGTGGATAAGAATTGCAGTGAATAGCTTTTCTTTAGTCCAGCGTTTAGTGAACATTTTGCTGTAGGCGCTGGATAGGAAAGTGATTAAGAAGGGACCCTGCNTGTCTTGAAGGTGCTACCGGCTCTTTGCCTGCCTGCTGTTCCTACCACTACAACTGGGTTTTGCCTCCAGGGCCAAGGCCATTGGAGGGGCTCCCCCAAGAGGTCCTGCTTATTTTTACTTAGGGCTCCCCACTGCCTAGATCCCTTTATCCTTCAAGTTTTACAATGCTCACTCCTTCAATCAAGTCTTTGTTTAAGCATCACTTCCCCAAAATACCCTTTCTTAATTTCCTGCCTAACACATGAGCACACAATCACATCAATCCCAGTTATAGAATCGTTGTAGCATAATCACAATCATTGCTTGCTTGCTTAATCGCTCAGTCATGTCCACTCTTTGTGACCATTTGGACTGTAGCCCCTTAGGTTCCTCTGTCCATGGGATTTTCAGGCAAGAATACTGGAGCAGGTTGCCATTTTCTTCCTCAGGAGATCTTCCCCACCCAGGGGTCGAATCTGTGTCTCCTGCATTGCAGGCAGATTCTTTCATCACAATCATATTACATATCTTTTTATTTGTTTTTTAAAATCTGTCTCTTAGGAAGTAGCTAAGGAAGAACAGAGCCTAATGCATGGTAAACACTCGATATTTTAAAAATAAAGAATAAGAGAATGAAACGAAGAAATAATAAAAATCTGTCTAGACACCATGTTCCTTCAAAATGAATATTGGAAATACATAACAACATTCGATGAAATTTTACATTTTCAAAATAGAAGATTGAGAACACAGCGAAAGCACACACCCTCTGTTGAGGTGGAGTGAGGAGCCAGCATTAATAAGACCTCAGCAATGATAGCCCCAGGAGACATCCAGACTGTTGTCTTAGTCAGAGTTTTTGAACTTTATTCTATTCTGCTGCTACTGCTGCTGCTAACTCACTTCAGTCATGTCTGACTCTGTGCGACCCCAGAGACGGCAGCCCACCAGGCTTCCCCATCCCTGGGATTCTCCAGGCANTGAACTTTATTCTATTCTGCTGCTACTGCTGCTGCTAACTCACTTCAGTCATGTCTGACTCTGTGCGACCCCAGAGACGGCAGCCCACCAGGCTTCCCCATCCCTGGGATTCTCCAGGCAAGAATGGAGTGGGTTGCCATTTCCCTCTCCAATGCATGAAAATGAGAAGTGAATGTGAAGTTGCTCAGTCATGTCCGACTCTTTGCAACCCCATGGACTGCAGCCTACCAGGCTCCTCCATCCGTAGGATTTTCCAGGCAAGAGTACTAGAGTGGGGTGCCATTGCCTTCTCAGTTATTCTATTCTACATCTATGTAAATACATAACACTGTCACATGGTCCTGTAAATCAGCTTTAGGTAGCAAAATCATGGCAGCCATGAACAGCATCGTTTCTGTGGAAGGACCCTTTTCTGCTCAGTTCAGATGGTTGAGCATTCATGGTTAACTGAGGATTCTACTCATCCTCTGGATGGTCTGAAATCCTGAATTCACTAAGTAATGATTCAACTCTGATACCATCCTGGAACTGTTGTATCAGCAGGAGTGTGTGGAAGTCATGAGCAGAATGGTCCTTTCTCTCAAAAGGACTGGAAGTTGAATGTATCTTTGAAAACATATTGACTTTATACAGACATTTAATTTGTTCTTAGCCCTCTGTTTTCCTCACCTGCACTCTTAGCAACATGATCTGTGTTGGTCTATTACCTAAGGNTCCTCGGTCGTCCCCTTCTCCTGCCCCCAATGCCTCCCAGCATCAGAGTCTTTTCCAGTGAGTCAACTCTTCGCATGAGGTGGCCAGAGTACTGGAGTTTCAGCTTCAGCATCATTCCTTCCAAAGCAATCCCAGGGCTGATCTCCTTCAGAATGGACTGGTTGGATCTCCTTGCAGTCCAAGGGACTCTCAAGAGTCTTCTCCAACACCACAGTTCAAAAGCATCAGTTCTTCGGTGCTCAGCCTTCTTCACATCCAACTCTCACATCCATACATGACCACAGGAAAAACCATAGCCTTGACTAGACGGACCTTAGTCAGCAAAGTAATGTCTCTGCTTTCAATATACTATCTAGGTTGGTCATAAAGGTATAATAAGCCTTTATCCTTTTACCTGGGTAGCCCTTGTTAACTGTTTGATATGTACCTTCAGGTTTTTCTATGCACATGTAAGTACGTCTACAAAAACATATTGCTGTGTTGTGCTCAGGCGTGTCTGGCTTTTTATGACCATGTAGACTGTAGCCCACCAGGCTCCCCTGTCCATGGGTTTCTCCAGGCAAGAATACTGTTGTGGGTTGCCATGCCCTCCTCCAGGGGATCTTCCCAACCCAGGGATTGAACCTGAGTCTCCTGCATCGGCAGGTGAATTCTTTAGCACTGAGCCACCAGGAAAGCCCCACAAAAGTGTATTATATGTGCTTTGTTACGCATCTATGATCGTGTTTAGCATTCTTTTACTTTTATTTTTATATTAAAATTTTTTTCAACTTTATTGAAGTATAACTAGCAAGTAAAATTGTAAGATATTTAAAGTGCACAGTGTGATTTGATACGTATGTGAATTGTGAAATGATTACCCCATCCAGTTAATTAACACATCCATCATTTTGTGTGTGAGAACAAAATTATTCTACTCTCGTAGCAAATTTAAATTATGTATAATACTGTTATCAACCATAACCACCATATTACATATTAGACCCTCAGACCTTATTCATTTATTATTTTTAAAATTAATTGTTTTGGAGTATAGTTGCTTTATAGGGTTTCCTGCGTGACTCAGTGGTAAAGAATCCACCTGCCAATGCGGGAAACTCGGGTTTGATCCCTGGGTCAGAAAAATTCCCTGGAGAAGGAAATGACAACTCACTCCAGTACTCTTGCCTGGGAAATCTCATGGACAGAGGAGCCTGGGGTAGCAAAAGAGTCAGACCAGGACTGAGTGACTAAACAACAAGTTGCTTTATAAGACCCTCTTCATCTTAAAACTGAAAGTTTGTATGACTTTCCCAACCTCTTCCCTATTTCCCCCAACCCTTAGCTCTCACAGTCACTTTTCCACTCTGTTTCTATGACATTTGGCAACTTTGGAGACTGTTCTGATTCTTATGCCTCAGCTGGACGGGGAGTGCCAGTGACATCTACTGGGTAGAGGCTAGTGATCCATGTACGTCTTATACTGCACAGGAAAGACGTTCACAACAAAGAATTATCTGTTCAAAGTGTTAGTAGCTCCGAAGCTGTGAAACCCGACTCTTGAGTTAGTTGATACTAGGACTGGTCTGTGGTCCAGGTATCAGTTTAGTGGTACCATGGGCCCCCAGTGGGCATTGTGTTACAGTGAGGAAATCTTTTTCTCTGATCTCTTAGAACAGGATAGTTACGATACGGCTAAAATCACTCTGATGTCTGTTTATAGGTGAATAGATAGATACAGTAGATCATCCTTGGAAGATGTTCCTTGTGTGTTTCTGTATTCCTTTCTGTTTCCATGACAATCCAGAACCTCAAAGGTATTGTTAGCCGGGACTGGGATTTATAAGCCAGGATAAACAGTGCCGATTTTTAGAAGTCTGTGTAGTGCTTTGGCGGAGGAGGCAATGGCACCCCGCTCCAGTACTCTTGCCTGGAAAATCCCATGGATGGAGGAGCCTGGTGGGCTGCAGTCCACGGGGTCGCTGAGGGTCGGACATGACTGAGCGACTTCACTTTCACTTTTCACTTTCATAAATTGGAGAAGGAAATGGCAACCCACTCCAGTGTTCTTGCCCGGAAAATCCCAGGGACGGGGAGCCTGGTGGGCTGCCGTCTATGGGGTCACACAGAGTTGGACACGACTTAAGCGACTTAGCAGCAGCAGTAGTGCTTTAGATAGGGTCCTTATTCGCATGTATTCTGTCTTGTTACCTGTTACACATTAACCTAATTTGGGAGGAGGCCGTTTCCTTTGATATGCTTTTCTGATGGTCTCTTCTTTATAGCTCAAGCTTCACCTGTGGGCTGGCGGGAGCCCTGGCCTCAAACCCCGTGGACGTGGTGAGAACGCGCATGATGAACCAGAGAGTCCTCCGAGATGGCAAATGCCCTGGCTACAGAGGTACCCTGGATTGCCTGTTACAGGTGAGTGGGGTTGTCCGTCTGTACACTGTTGTGAGTTCTTTCTGTGGCTTCTTGGCTTCCATGTTATCCTCTGAAGAATTTCTCTTCATGATTTAAAAACACAAGGGTTTGGAGCCCGATGAACCTCTGTTTCTGTCCCTTGTAATCCTGTGACTCTGGTCTGTGCACAGACAGTGCACACCTCGGTTTCCTCACAAGTGGCACAGTGAGACCACCTTTGTCACAGGATTATTATAAAAATCATTGCAGTAATGCTGCCAAAATAGTTAGCATGGTGCCTGGAATAATGTTATATAGAAATAGTGTATATATATTTATAATAAGTATAAGCATAATAATAAAGGCTTGTTCGTAGAATATGATATATTAATATAAGGGACACTAGTGAAATGAGCACATTTACTTAGTTTTCAACATTCTGTGGATTGCTTCTATCTGTGCAACTGCCCCCCAAATATGTGTGTACATATATATATATATGTTATATTTATTTAATCAAAGAAGCATCTAAGTTTTGAGGGCTTAATATAACTAAGATGAGTGATGCCCTAAAGCCTTGAGATGATACAGAATATTTGCCTAAAACAGAGGCTTTTATAATACAAAATCTAAATAAATATTTAGAAATGAAAGTTCATTTTCCTTCTGTCTCTGTTCTGCTGTGAAGGGTGAGAAAAATACTCATATTTTCTGTGATGGCAGTAGAACCCTGTCTGCCTCCAGAATATATCACCTTTCTGTTGAGTCAGACTGGACTGGATATCCTTCATTCAGACATCTCTGAAAGGAACCCATGAATCTTAACCTTAATTCTTGGTTTAAATAACTGGGNATATTTTCTGTGGTGGCAGTAGAACCCTGTCTGCCTCCAGAATATATCACCTTTCTGTTGAGTCAGACTGGACTGGATATCCTTCATTCAGACATCTCTGAAAGGAACCCATGAATCTTAACCTTAATTCTTGGTTTAAATAACTGGGCCTCCTGTAGGTGAGTAGATGAAAGTCTGGGACTGTCTCTGCTACTGGACTGCCAGCAGCCAAAGATGAGGGGCCACTTCTGTGGTTGCTGTTTTCCGTCATGATGCTTGCACACCCCTAGACTCCAAAATATCACTTCAATGAAGCAAAGATCCTTGATGTTGTCCATTCAACCACATGAAGTAAAGGTCCCCTGAGTTATATCTTTATCCCTGTCACCTCCCTTTCTAATTTATGACCTGTTGTGAGTCCACATGGCAAGGAGGCAGTAGACTCTAGTTTGGAGTTAAATCTCACCACTTCTTCATCCAGCTCCTGTTCGCTTTGGGTGTGGGATGGTTTGGTACAGAGCCTGAGTCCTCACCTGGGCAGAAAGCTTTAAAGAACAAAGAAAGGCAGTGGGCAATGAATTCGTAGATAGTCCTTCCAACAGAATTTTATTTTTAAGAAAGACAGACCAGTTCAGTTCAGTCTGGCTACTAATTATTAAGGCATATTTGACATAATTGGAAAGTTGGGCACTAACTTCTTTTCCCTCTGCTCCCTTCTAACAGACATGGAAGAATGAAGGGTTTTTTGCTCTATATAAAGGGTTTTGGCCAAATTGGTTGAGACTTGGTCCTTGGAATATTATTGTATCCTTTTCTGTTGCAGTAGATCTGAACTAAGGTATACCTAAAGAATGTTGTTTGCATAAACTATCGGGTTATTAATTATAATTAAAAGTAGATTTTTTTTCTCTTTTGAATTCTCATTCAAGAAGTTAACTGTTCAATTTCTTTATACACAGGTAGAAAGTCTCTCAGCCAGGCTCTGTGAAACTTGGTTTAATGATGGTGTTCATGAAAGCCAATGATATCAGTGAAAACCTTTATTTAGACTCTGCTCTAGAAGCTGAATGTGTTTATGATTTCAGAGAGAGACAAGGACTTATTTATTTATTCTGTAAATCCCTGGCCACCCTTGGGCAGGATGTGGTTTGGCAGCTATTTTCTAGAATGCTTGAGAGTGCCT
Source organism: Neotragus pygmaeus (assembly GCA_006410875.1). NCBI lineage: Eukaryota > Metazoa > Chordata > Mammalia > Artiodactyla > Bovidae > Neotragus > Neotragus pygmaeus. The sequence continues at coordinate 115,012 of SJYV01054786.1, read as the reverse complement.
AGTGATAGGAATTAGCTCCAGAATTATTTGCCTGGTTAGCAGTTTGTCCTCCATGCCAAAGTGAGAGGCAGGAAAGAATCGACAATTTATTGGAATGAAAGGGCAGAATTATAAAGTAGGAGATGTTCGTTTCTACCACTCTTGTTCTACTTAAAAAAAAAAAAATTATTTTTAATTGAAAGATAGTTGCTTTACCACCCTTGTTCCTCATTATCTTCCCTCCCATGGAAGCTTACCTACCGGCTGCCCTGGAGGAGAACTTCCCAAGGTTGCTGCCTTCTCTTACAGACTTGACTATTCTGTATAGTCTTCTGCAATGTTAGAAAAACTAGCAATGTGGATGTACTCCCAGAGGCTGTGGCAGCTGATGCAAGGGATTTGTGTGCCTCAACTGTGGTCTGTCTGTTCAGGCCGATCTTGGGAAGGCTCCCGGGGAGCTCTTTTGGGGTGGTTGAGGATGGAGCCCCTGTGTTTCATCATGCCCCCAGCACGTGGTCTGCCCAGACGTGTTTGTTAGGAGGCATGTGCTATTTGTGGGTCTGTTTTGATACGTCAGGGTTAAGATGGCATAAAATGTCAGCCTTAACTAATACACCTGCAGTTCTTTGTGACCTATGAGCAGCTGAAGAAACTGGATTTGTGACAAGTCAAGATTGCATGAGACATCCTCTGAAAACGCGCACTTCTGAAATAGCGAAGCTTCCTGTCTTTCCCACTGCTTCTCACTGCTTGGCCTGCCAGATTAAGGTGTGAGCAACAGGTGAGGGCTGGGTTAGCTTGGATCCCTGTGTCCCGGCGTCAGACACTCTGCACCAAACGTCTAATGGCCTCGACTGTAACATCCAGACACTAGTCCTTACCATTCAAGTGCCCTTCGACATCAAAGATAACAGGAAATGCATGTTTCTTGCTAAAGAAAACTTGCATGAAGGTCAGGAACTGTGGACCCTTTCCTTCAGGTGAAGAGTAACTCCTGCTGCACCTCAGCTCATAGCCAAGACTCCCAGACTGTTCTGAAGAAGCTCTTTGGAGCCGTGGGATAGAACGTCTGAGACGGTGTTACGTTCCTGAGCTTTTGGGGGGGCTTTGGCTTCGTGTCTGCTAAAGAAATTCACACATGGAGACCTGGTGTACCCCAGGTATAAACAGGGCAGGATAGAGATCCCTGAACATTGCACTGCTTTGTAATTTCCTATTTTGGCAGGATCTTTCACTTATAATAAGTGACTTTTAAGCCTTTGACCACTGGACCTTTGTGAGGAATTGTTACAAAGTATTACCATCTAAACTCTTGATGGTGTGAGAGGTTGGCTTGGAAGGTAGTAAAGTCTGTGTTGTGGGAGGTGTGTTTAAGCAACTTGGGTTCTGTCCTAGGTAATGGTAGTACTGGGTTGGCCAAAACGTTTGTTCAGGTGTAAGAGCGTGGGAAAAATCCGAACGAACTTTTGGGCCAAGTCAATAGTTTGTGATATTAGCAAAGTTTCCATCTCCCAGTCTGTACAATGGGGATAATAACATCTATTGATACTGAGCGTCAGGTGAAGAAAACAGTAGCTCCTACTACTGGACTTGTAGGATATGTGTCTTTACATCATGGTGTCATATAGTCATAATTCCAGAATAAATAATTCCTGTGTGTGAAGAGAGTCATTTTATCATGGACTACTCCCAAGTGAGGTCCTGTGATAAAACTCTTGTGAAAGAAAGAGGCTAACATTCTATTTCCTTTAGTGAAATGTGGCAAGTTAATCGAGGAGTTGATTTTTTCAGATTTCCTGGGTTTTACTTTAGTTCTGATCAACGTTTGTTAAAATATTTCCTGTCTTGGACTTCTTTATCAGTTTGGATAGAAAATCCTTGCTTGAAATTTGAAAAGCAATATTTTTGTATACCTAGAGTCTGATACGGAGAAGGCAATGGCACCCCACTCCAGTACTTTTGCCTGGAAACTCCCATGGAGGGAGGAGCCTGGTAGCCTGCAGTCCATGGGGTCGCTGAGTCAGACACGACTGAGTGACTTCACTTTCACTTTTCACTTTCATGCATTGGAGAAGGAAATGGCAACCCACTCCAGTGTTCTTGCCTGGAGAATCGCAGGGATGGCGGAGCCCAGTGGGCTGCCGTCTGTGGGGTCGCACAGAGTCAGACACGACTGAAGCGATTTAGCAGCAGCAGCAGCAGAGTCTGATAAGAGGTATATGAGCTTCCTTCTTTTCTTCTAAAGACAGGATATCATTCTTCTTTCTCGTCTTTATCTTACTCTTTTCAAAATAAAAGTGACTCTGAGAGAGTCCCAGGACCTTTGTACTTCTAGAAGACATCCCTAGGAAAGAAAATATATTCAGCATTCACTTGGTTAACTTTGGTTCTACCCTTAGAGTGTGCTCAGTCTTGTTCGACTCTTAACTACCCCACGAACTGTATCTCGCCAGGCTCCTCTGTCCATGGGATTCTCCAGGCAAGAATACTGGAGTGGGTTGCCGTGTCCTCCTCCAGGGGATACCCCCCTGACCCAGTATCGAACCCGTGTCTCTCGTGTCTCCTGTGTTGGCAGGTAGATTCTTGACTGCTGCGGCACCTGGGAAGCCCTGTGACAGCAACAGTAAATACGTACTCACTGGGGCTCCAGGACGGTCACCTTTGCGGTATATGCAGGTTCCCAGTCCGTCCAGCCCCTGGACTACTTCCTCCTTCGAAGCAGAATAGAAGGCATGCAGCTTTTTCTTGGGATTGGGCAGTTTTTCTCCCGGTCTCTCTCACCTTGCCTTTTATATTAATGCTGAGTTTGAAAATAAGATTTTGTGAAGCAGGATTTCTGTTCCAAAAGGAAGAGCTAAGGCAAGAAAGGAGGCGGTCAGAGGGGCAGGTAGGTGTTGATTGCTTCAAGATTCAGATGGAAGTCTAGTTTTCGCTGACCAGCTCCAGATGTGATACTAGAGAGCTGAGCCCCTTCAGGCCTCGTCCCTCGTACTAAACCATATCTTTAGAGAGGAGACTTCTCTTACCAGAACATTCCATTGGTGTAAGGGCTTTCTATAGACAGGCTTTCACTTTTGGGTTCCTTGAGTTTAAAGGATGACTTTTTATGAACCATTCTTTGTTTTTCTCCCTTAATGTAGAAAACATTGTGTATACATATAATTCTTAAAACAGTAGAAGTGAGTTCATTTTGAAGACCATGAAAAGATTGAATGTCATGTAATATTCATTATATCAGTTTATTCAAATATGTACATGTTCATACCAAGATGAAAAGAAAACCAAACCCCTCTGTAAAAGGTAAGCATATTTTAAAGACAAAAATTTTGTATTTCTTCAGTGCAGAGTTATTATAAATACCTTATAGAACAGAGTCTTAACCTGTTTTGATTTTTTTTTCCTATTCCCTGAAAGAGTTATGCAGTTGTTGAAGCTTCTAACCAAGGAAGAACTTGAAGGACTGGGAGATTTGGTTCCCTTGTCTGGGGCTGTGACTATAAGTTCCCTCCTTGCACCTCCTTGGGCATTGTTAAATGTAGCAAAGGGATTTTTAGCTTTCATAACCCAAATGAAGAAAGTGGATTTTTTGTTTGTTTGCTTATGGATTTGTATAATCATTGATGACTAAGTTTGGCTGATTGTGATATAAAGAACGGCTTCTGTTTTCTGTATTTATTCATGCACCAGAAGTTGTGTATATTATTATATAAAGACTATAAAAGTTTTCATAAGCCTTTATATTTTGAGCTCTTTATTTAAACATTGTTGGAAAATGTGGCATAAACCTTGTGTCATTATTTAATAAACTGTAGTAATATATAATAATAAAAATGATTTGTGGTTGTTTCAGATGCATAGAAACATTTGAACAAAGACAAGCTCTAAAACGTCCAGGAAGCTGGAGTAGGTCTGGCATTCATGAAGGTGGCTGTAGACGTTTCTTTCTGCTTAGAGAAGTTGCTGAAATCATCTTACTAATTGCCTGGAGACGTGTGTGGCCTCCCAGTCTGCAGCTCCGCAGAGGCCAGTGAATTTGGCTCATTGGGTTTGCTGGGCAAGGCAGCTTTGAGATAATGGAACACAGGTGGGATGCCATCAGGGCCTTGAAATTTGAGGACCCCCCAGTCCTTCTTCCAACGCCTGAGGTTGGCAGGATCCTTGGTTAACTGTTGGCTAGGCGGACACCTCTAGTTGGGTATAAAACAACCAGGGGATGACGTGCAAACCTGGTTCTTTTTTTTTTTTTTTTTTTTAACTTGAAAATATTTTCTAGGTGCCTGTCTTCACATTTGACTTAAACACAGTGGTCTATTGAAAAACAGAATTGGCAAAAAAAAGGGAGCCTTGTGGTCTCTGGTCCCCTACCTATGAGATCAGATGACACACCTTTATGTGATCGAGTTCACGTGAAGGTCAGTGGGAAGAGCTGGCTGCTGGTGAACCTTAAATGCTTGGAGAATTAACATCCCACCAGATCCGGGCACCTGTTAGACACGCTGGGTGTGGAATCCAGGCTGTCTATTTTTAAATGCACAGCTGAGAAAATCTGATGGTAAATTTTCGGTAGATGACAGCAGCTCCATCATGAAGCAGAGTATGGGAATAGAAGACAAAGGCAATGGATGAATCAGTTCCTTGTAAGATTGATGGCAATCATGGAACCAAGAGCAAAATACTGGAAACTCCCTATGCCTATATGTCCCTTGCTGATACAATAATCCATACAGTGGCTTACCATGGGACTCAGGAGGAGAATGAGTTACATCTCAGCCTGCTGACTGGGCAGATGTCCATGATATGCTATTATATAGGAAAAAAGTTAGGATGTAGACTTCTATAGGTATATCATGACCTCATCGCTTAGAGGAAAAAGCATAAACTTACATCAGGAGGGAGTGGTTCTAAAGGTTATGGATTAGGCTTCTCCAGAGAAAAGTGGACCAGGGGGATGAGTGTGTGCCCATGCGTGGTTTATTTTAAGGAATATGCTTATGTGACTGGGAGGCTGGCAAGTCTAAAACCTGTAGGGCAGTTGCGCAGGACAGCGGGCTGGGAGCTCAGGCAGGGTTTCTACTCGTCTTTCTTTTTCTTTGGCTGTGTCATGCGGCTTGAGGCAGTGAATACAGTGGGCTGCCAGGGAACTCCCTCTGTTTTAGTCTTGAGGTCAGAATTCTTTCTCTGAAAGTTTTTCCCTCCTAAGATCTCTAATTGATTGAATGGGGCCCACCCATATTATGGAGTGTAATTTTTTTTTTACATGCTTTTAAAAAACTTTTATTTATTTTTTGGCTTTGTTCCTGTATGCAAGCTGTTTCTAGTCTCGATGAGTGGGAGCTTCTCATCGCAGTGGTTTCTCCTGTTGCGAAGCACAGCCTCCAAGGCTTACGGGCTTCAGTAGTCGCGAGTCCTGGGCTGTGGCACTCGGGCCCAGTAGATGTGGAGTACAGACTGAGCTGCCCCTCGGCTCCTGAGATCTTCTCGGAGCAGGAATAGAGCCGTGACCCCTGCATTGGCAGGCAGATTCCCAACCAGGGAAAGCCAATATGGAGTGTAATCTTAATGTCAGCTGATTGTAGATGTTATCTACAGCTGCACACGCCCTCATGGCAACATCTAGACTAGCACTTGCCATACCACTGGGCACTGTAGCAAGGTCAAATCGACACAAAATTTAATCATCACAGGGTAGAAAGTTATTGATATTTTCTTTATGCATAATTGTATTGGTTGATTTGAAAACTGATGTTTTGCCATTTAAAGAAAAATCTTAAGAAGGACTAATTTGGAATACAAATGTTCAGAGTATATATAAGTGAAGGAAATTGGGGGAAGTGAGAGTTGCAGTGTATGTAGTAGACTATTTCTATTTTATCTATGCTTGTAACATATACCTAATGTTTGCCAAACATAAAATTGAGCTGAAAGGTTAAATGGGAAACTTGTTTATTTCCGTTTTAACTACTTCTTATTCCTCAGTAAACTTTGTAATTTAAAAGTTTTTTAACTTTTTTTTTTGGACAGTAGGGGAAACCTCTAGAAGAGTGTATCATGTACATCAGTCAGTTTCAGTTCAGGCCCTCAGTCGTGTCCGACTCTTTGCAACCCCATGAATTGCAGCATGCTAGGCCTCTCTGTCCATCACCAACTCTTAGCCTCTAGACACCAGAGTATGTTAATACAATTTTTAGACTCCCCCGACATAGTGATTTTCATATTACATGCAGTTTCGTTGTATTATATGGTAGAGAGACCACTACATTTTCATTTAAGAGGGTTTGCTTCATCAGTTATAATCTTGCAAATAGATTTCTTAAACACCCCACAATTCTCTATGGAAACAGAAACTGACAAAATGTAAGCTATTACCTTTCTCCACTGAATGTATGTGTGAGAATCCCAGTAATTCTCGACTTAAAACTAGTCTGCATCTAACAGTTAGTGCCAGGGTTATGAACATCCCAGAGCTGCTTCACTTTGAATTGCGTCACTACTTCACCTCTTTTTTTGGTGCAGGGGAGAGACACACAGGATCTTAGTTCCCTGACCAGGGATCAAACCCATGCTCTCTGCAATGGAAGTGTGGCGTCCTAACCAGTGGACCACCAGGGAATTCCTGCATCATCATTTTATTTAAATATTTATTTGCTTTTTTATTTATATGGCTGCTCCGGGTCTTAGTAATGGCATGCAAGATCTTTAGTAGCAGCATGAATGCATGTTTAATCGCNGGCGTCCTAACCAGTGAACCACCAGGGAATTCCTGCATCATCATTTTATTTAAATATTTATTTGCTTTTTTATTTATATGGCTGCTCCGGGTCTTAGTAATGGCATGCAAGATCTTTAGTAGCAGCATGAATGCATGTTTAATCGCTAAGTCTGTTCGACTCTTTGTGATTCTCTAAACCCACCAGGCTCCTCTGTCCATGGGACTTTCCAGGCAAGAATACTGGAGGGCGTTGCTGTGCCCTCCTGCAGAGGATCTTCCCAACCCAGGGATCGATCCCATCTCTTGCGTTTCCTGCACTGTCAGGTGGGTTCTTTACCACGAGCGCCACCTGTCTTAATTGTGGCATGTGGGATCTAGTTCCCTGAGCAAGGATGGAATCTGGCCCCCAGCCTTCGAGTGTGGGGTCTCAGCCACTGGACCACCAGGGAAGTCCCCCTGCATCACTATTGTAATTCACTAATTGGTACTGTTTTAACACAATAATTTGCAGAGTGTTTGCAAGCCTTTGTGCTCAGTCGTGTCCAACTCTGCGACCCCATGGACTGTAGCCCACCAGTCTCCTCTGTCCATGGAATTTTCCAGGCATGAATACTGGAGTGGCTTGCCATTTTCTACTCAAAATTTGCAGAGTAGATAATACCAGAAATACTTGCCATGTTAAATGGAAGCAACCTGCGAAGGTTTGTTCATTACTTCTGGGACTCTTACGTGGTAAACATTATCTTAAGGTTGCCAAGGAGTCTGAGAATTGGGGTGAGAGCACTGTGTGTGCTGTTTCTTACTGAGTTCTTTATTTACCCAGTTTCTCTTATGATACAAATAAGATTTGTCAGTTAGTGTTCAGTTCAATTGCGGTAAAATATGCATTTAAAAACTTGCCACCTTAATCATTTTTAAGTGTATAGTTCTGTGGTATTAAGTGCACCATCATCCATCCCCATAATTGTCCCATCTGAGCTCTACACCCACTAAATAAGTCCACATTTTCTCCCCTCCTCCCTAGCCTGGGAACCCCCGTTCTATTTTCAGTCTCTAGGAGGTCTTCCATGTTTTCAATTTTGCTTCCTTTTAAAGACTGAACAATAATTTTGTTATGCACATATGCCACGGTTTGCTTATTCATCCATCAATGAGCACTTGGGCTGTTCGCATGTTTGAGCTATTTACTGCTATAAATATGAGTGTACTAATGTCTCTCTGAGACTCTGCTTTCAGTCCTTTTGATTATATACCCAGAAGTGGAATCGCTGGATCATATGGTAATTGTATTTTTAAGTTTTTGCAGAGCTCCATACTGTTTCCTACAAGGGCTGTACGATCTGACATTCTGACCAACAGAGCCAGAGGGTTCCACTTGATCCCCATCCTTGCTAGCACTTCTTGTTTTCTTTTCTTTTTTTTTTTAATGGTAACTATCCTAATGGATGTGAGGTGTTACCTCGTGGTAGTTTTGATTTGCTGTTCTTCTGTCCATTTGTATATCTTTGGAGAAATGTCTATTCAAGTTCTTTACTTGGTTTTGAATTGGGTTGTTTGGTCTTTTGTTGAGTTTTGGCAGTTCTCTATATAATTCTAGATACTAATCTCTTACGAGATATATGATATACAAATCTTTTCTCCCTTCCTGTGGGTTGCCTTTGTACTCTTTGATAGTGCCTTTTGCTATACATTGTAAAACTTAAGTCCAATTTGCTTCTCAGGGCTTTATTGCTTTATGGTCTTACATTTAGGTCCTTGGTCTATTTTGAGATAATTTTTGTATACGGTGTTAGATAAGGGTCCAACTTCCTTTTTGTGTGTGTGGATATTCAGTTTCCCCGGTATCATTTGTTGAAAAGACTGTCCTTTCTCCATTGAATAGTTTTGTCAAAAATCATTTCAATATATATGTGAAGATATAGTTCTGTATCTTCATAGGTCTATCTATGCCAATTCCACACTGTTTCGATTACTGTGGGTTTGCATTAAGATTTGAAATCAGGAAATGTGAGTCCTGCAGTTTTATTGTTCTTATTCAAGATTGTTTTGGCTTATTTGGGTCCTTTGAGGCACCATATGAATTTTAGGATGGGTTTTTCTGTTTTGCAAAAACCATCATTGGGATTTTGATAGAAATTGCATTGAATCCGTAGATTTCTTTTTTTTTTTTTTGCCTTTTCCAACTTTATTGCTCGCTAGAACAGGAAGTGGGGCGGGGTGTTGAGCGCGGCAGTTCACCAGCCGTCCCTCCCACCCCTGGAGCTCTCCAGCAGAGTCCGGCCATCGTGTACGGGCTCTGCGTGGGCACGCCTGGGACCCTCAGTCCACCAGGAACAGACATGCACACTCACACGGACTAATAAATACGCCCCGGACAGCCCGAAACACTGCGCTTCCTTTCCTGGTAAAGGGTCACGGCGGCCCCGAATCTGTAGATTTCTTTGGGTAGTATTGACATTTTAATAATATTAAGTCTTAAAAGCCATGAACATGGGATGTATTTCCATTTACTTGTGATCTTCAATTTCTTATAGCAGTGTTTTTATTGTACAAGTTCTAACAAGTCTTTTTCTTTGGTTAATTTCTGAGTGTTTTATTCTTTGTTATGCTACTGTAAATGGAATTGTTTTGAACTTTTAGATTATTCATTGTTTGTACAGAGGAATGCAACTGATTTTTGTGTGTTGACTTTATCTGTTATTTTGCTGAATTCATTTATTAGTTCTAATAGTCTTTTTTTTTTTGTAGAATATTTATAGAGTTTTCTACATTTAAGATCATGTCATCTACAAACAGATAATTTACTTCTTCCTTTCTAATTTGGATATCCTTTTTTTTCTTGCCTAATTGCTCTCACTAGAACTACCAGTATAATATTGAATGTAAGTGGTGAAAGTTGGTGTCTTTGCCTTGTTCCTGATCCTAGAGGAAAAGGTTTCAGTCCTTCACCATTGAGTATGATATTTGCTGTGGATTTTTCATATGTGGTTTTTATTTTGTTGAGGTAGTTTTCCTTTATTCCTAGTTTGTTGAGTGTTGAATTTTGTCAAATGCTTTTTCTACATCAATTGAGATGGTCGTGTGGGCTTTTTCCTTCATCCTGTTAATGTAGCATATTACATTGATCAGTTTTTGTATGTTGAACCATTCTTCCATTCCAGGAGTAAATTCCACTTGGACATAGTATGCTATGTTATGCTAAGTCACTTCAGTTGAGTCCGACTCTGTGCGACCCCATAGACCGCAGCCCACCAAGCTCCCCTGTCCTTGGGATTCTCCAGGCAAGAACACTGGAGTGAGTTGCCATTTCCTTCTCCAATGCATGAAAGTGAAAAGTGAAAGTGAAGTCGCTCAGTCGTATCTGACCCTCAGCGACCCCATGGACTGCATGCAGTCTACTGGGTCCTCTGTCCATGGGATTTTCCAGGCAAGAGTACTGGAGTGGGGTGCCATTGCCTTCTCATCCTTTTAATATGCTGCTGCATTCTCCTTGCTAGTATTTTGTTAAGGATTTTTGTAACAATGGTCGTAAGGGATGTTTGTCTGTGGTGGTTTTCTTGCAGCATCTTTGTTTGGCTTTGTTATCTGGGTAATGCTGGCCTCATAAAATGGGTTAGGAAGTGTTTCCTCTTTAGTTTTTTGGAAAACTTTTAGAAACATTGGTATTGCTTCTTCCATAAATGTTTGCTAGAATCCACCAGTAAAACCATCAGGTCTATCGGATCCAGGGCTTTTCTTTGTTAGGAGATTTTTGATTACTGATTCAATCTCCTTTTTTTTTGGATTGCTGATTCAATAGTTGTTTTTTTTTTTTAATTGCTCCTTACAGAATAGGTCCATTCAGATTTTCTGTTTCTTCCTGATCCAGTCTTGGTAGGTTTTGTGTTTCTAGAAATTTGTCCATTTCATCTGTATTATCCAATTTGTTGGCATACAGTTATTCATAGTAGTCGCTTATATTCCTTTTTATTTCTCTAGAATTGGTAGTAATGTCCCCATTTTCATTTTTGATGTTAGTAATTTTAGTCTTCTTCCCCACCCCACCCCCCTTATTCCATCTAGCTAAAGGTTTGTGAATTTTGTTAATCTTGTCAAAGAACCAAGTTTTGGATTTTTTTATTCTCGATTTAATTTGTCTGTGTTCTAATCTTTCTTATTTTCCTTCATTGCGTTAGCTTTGGGTTTAGTTTTTTCTTTTTCTAGCTGGTTAAGTTGTAAGTTTGTGCTTCACTCTCATTTGTCTCTAAGTATTTCTCATTTCCCTTGTGACTTCTTTACTGATGCCTTGTTTGAGAGTGTGTTGTTTAATTTCCACTGTTTTGTGACTTTTCCAGTTTTCCTTTAGTTATGAATTTCTAACCATCTCACTGTGGCCAGAGGCTCTTCACAGAGAGCCAAGCAAGAAGCAGCCTGAAGTTCTTCTCTGAGAGTGATGGAAGAGCACCTCCTTGGTCCAGTGATTAAGAATCTGCCTGCCAAGGCAGGGGGCCCGGGCAGGGAAGATTCCACATGCCACGGGGCGACTAAGCCTGTGCCTGAGCTCTAGAGCCCGCGAGCTGCAGCTCCTGAGGCCCTTGAGCCCAGAGCCTGTGCCCTGCAACTGAAGAAGCCGCTGCAGTGAGAAGCCTGCATGCTGCAACTAAGGAGAGCTCAGCTGGAGCAAGGAAGACCCAGCACAGCTGAAAATAGTAAATACTTCTTAAAAAGAGTGATAGAAGAGACTGTGGAGTTTGAATCAGGCCTGGAAAGGGTCTGGCAATTTGGTGATAACTACAAATGGCTGAGTGCTCCTCCGTTCTCAACCAGGGAGGTCTGTCTTTCCCAGGGACTTTTCTGCATCCTGGGTGAGATCCAGCCTACCTTGTACTTCTCCTTGTTAAAGGATAATTTTCAGGAAAATGTAAAAGCATGATTCGGACCAATATAAATTAATGAAACAAAAGGAGTGAAACAAACAGAGAAGAAGTCTCAAAAAATGCCCAGGCANGGTGAGATCCAGCCTACCTTGTACTTCTCCTTGTTAAAGGATAATTTTCAGGAAAATGTAAAAGCATGATTCGGACCAATATAAATTAATGAAACAAAAGGAGTGAAACAAACAGAGAAGAAGTCTCAAAAAATGCCCAGGCAAATTAAAAATATACCCAGATTTTTAGAAAATTACAATATTTTGGAAATCTTTATGACTAAAGAACATCATTGGACTTAAATTGGTAGGCAATTTGCCTTTAAATCCTGATGTGACTTCTTTCCCCCAAGGTTCCTAATTAAAAAAAATTTTAGCTAGTTAAAAAAAAAAAAATTCAACGAGAGGGAATTAGTTCAGTACTGAGAATTTGAAGCCTATACTTGTATTGATTCATTTTTAAAGAGCAATAAAGTTTGTATAAGATTTAAAAAATAGACAATTCTTTGAAGTGAGCAATGGTAAACTAAAATAGATCTTAAAAAATTTCTCTGTATACAGCTTGAGACAAGGAGATAGGAAATATGAAAGGTTAAGAGACTTGGAGGATAGATTGAGAAGGTTGTATTTGGACAAGTTCCCATCAAGAAGCAGACTTTATGTAAAGAAGTTGAAGAAAGTTAGACAGACTGACCATGGATTTTAGAAAACCTAGATATGAGCAGTGGTGGGAAATGGTTACTACCCCTAAACTTGAAGCAAGGCTGGGAAATCAAGTTACTTTTTAGCACCATAATGTAATAATGCTTTTTATTCCATTTCTTTAAATTGTATTACTAGTAAACATGCAGTTCATAGCTTTTTGAGGTTGAAATCTTGGCAAGTAGTTATATCTTTATTCAAAATATGCCTTGATTCTAAATTGGAAGCCGGGGACCATATGTCTGATCTAAGAAAGCAATTGTGTTGGGAAATAAAGCCTAACTTACTATTTAAGTAAATTGTCCAGATTTAAAGTGATTTATACAGATCTCTGATGTGTGAATGAGACACTGATACAGTGAGTAAGCAAAGAAATAATTTGAAAAGGCAAACAGATCTTCAAATACTTGTGGAAGCTATAAAAACCAACACTAAGAGAAGTGATTCTCATAATAAATTAAGGATCGTGTAGGAAGAAATTCAACAGTTTCAAATTACCATGCTCTGAAAAATGCAAGAGGGAGTTGCAGACAAGCGGGTGCCATAAGAATGTTTCCTTTCAAATGATTTCATCTTGTTATTCCATTGTAAGCCATGGAGTGAACGCACAAATCTGAGAAGCCTAATGTTTAATCCACGCTCCTCACCAACGCTATGATTTAATGTTTTGGCANTCAACGAGAGGGAATTAGTTCAGTACTGAGAATTTGAAGCCTATACTTGTATTGATTCATTTTTAAAGAGCAATAAAGTTTGTATAAGATTTAAAAAATAGACAATTCTTTGAAGAGAGCAATGGTAAACTAAAATAGATCTTAAAAAATTTCTCTGTATACAGCTTGAGACAAGGAGATAGGAAATATGAAAGGTTAAGAGACTTGGAGGATAGATTGAGAAGGTCGTATTTGGACAAGTTCCCATCAAGAAGCAGACTTTATGTAAAGAAGTTGAAGAAAGTTAGACAGACTGACCATGGATTTTAGAAAACCTAGATATGAGCAGTGGTGGGAAATGGTTACTACCCCTAAACTTGAAGCAAGGCTGGGAAATCAAGTTACTTTTTAGCACCATAATGTAATAATGCTTTTTATTCCATTTCTTTAAATTGTATTACTAGTAAACATGCAGTTCATAGCTTTTTGAGGTTGAAATCTTGGCAAGTAGTTATATCTTTATTCAAAATATGCCTTGATTCTAAATTGGAAGCCGGGGACCATATGTCTGATCTAAGAAAGCAATTGTGTTGGGAAATAAAGCCTAACTTACTATTTAAGTAAATTGTCCAGATTTAAAGTGATTTATACAGATCTCTGATGTGTGAATGAGACACTGATACAGTGAGTAAGCAAAGAAATAATTTGAAAAGGCAAACAGATCTTCAAATACTTGTGGAAGCTATAAAAACCAACACTAAGAGAAGTGATTCTCATAATAAATTAAGGATCGTGTAGGAAGAAATTCAACAGTTTCAAATTACCATGCTCTGAAAAATGCAAGAGGGAGTTGCAGACAAGCGGGTGCCATAAGAATGTTTCCTTTCAAATGATTTCATCTTGTTATTCCATTGTAAGCCATGGAGTGAACGCACAAATCTGAGAAGCCTAATGTTTAATCCACGCTCCTCACCAACGCTATGATTTAATGTTTTGGCACTTAAACTTCACCTACTGGGGAAAGTAAGGAGCAGATGAGAGCTGCTTGATGCTACAGCATCGGCTGTTTTTGCGATGTTACGAGCTGGGATCTTTGGCAGTGGTCAGATTTTAGTCACTGAGTGGGGCTGACCAAGGCGAGACCTTGAGGTAGACCGGAAGGAGGTCTTGGGATCGGTATCTCCCATCTCCTCCGCGTTCTCCTCCCATCCTTGATCTGGAACACCCTTGACTCTTGTCCCGTGGACAATTTTCCATTTCCAGGGGCCTATGCTAGGACATTAATGGATGGAAAGTCTTAAGAAGCAAAGATACAGCTTTAGAATGTTTAGTTACAGACATTTATAGCACATAATAGGGACGTTCACCATTATCTGTGCCTTTAGAGCAGCAGAGTATAATGTGTGGCATTTTTTTTTTCCTTCTATTTTTTGCTATAATGCCTGGCAAGCAGGATTTTAGTTGTGTGATCAGGATTGAACCCATGCCCCTTACTATGAAAGTGTGGAGTCTAAACCACTGGACCATCAGGGAAGTTGCTGTGTGGTGTTTCTTGAACCAAAGCCTTTGATCAGTGTTTTTAATGTGTGTTTTCATTTCATATACAAATATGTATATATTTTTTCTGAATCATCAGCATCATTGTCTTAGGATTGCCACATGATTTCAGCTTCTACCCCACCTCCCTTGCTATTTTAATTAAGCTATAGAACAGGGATTGATTTATATGCAAATGGTATGTACAAGCTACATTTAGAAAAGGCAGAGGAACCAGAGTTTGAATGGCCAACATCTGCTGGATCATAGAAAAAGCTAGAGAATTCCAGAAAAACATCTGCTTCATTGACTATGCTAAAGCTTTTGAGTGGATCACAACAAACTGGAAAATTCTTAAAGAGAAGGGAATACCAGACCACCTTACCTGCCTCCTGAAATCTCAGGAGGTCAAGAAGCAACAGACTGGTTCCAAATTGGGAAAGGAGTACATCAAGGCTGTATGTTGTCACTCTGTTTATTTAACTTATGTGCAGAGTACATCATGTGAAATGGCAGACTGGATGAACCACAAGCCTGTGGAATGAAGCCTCCAAAGAGACCCCAGGCCAGGATGCTGATGCTCTCCGGCGGGGAGCTGGGTCGTGGCCGCCTGGAATCCAGCTTCTGTGGCAAGGACGGGAATATCCCCAGGCAGCCTGGTACAGATACGCGGGGTCCTAGTAGCTATTCCGGCCCAGAAAGGAACGGGCCCTGCGTGGCTGNTGCTGATGCTCTCCGGCGGGGAGCTGGGTCGTGGCCGCCTGGAATCCAGCTTCTGTGGCAAGGACGGGAATATCCCCAGGCAGCCTGGTACAGATACGCGGGGTCCTAGTAGCTATTCCGGCCCAGAAAGGAACGGGCCCTGCGTGGCTGTCGTGGTGTTAGGGCGAGCCGGTCACTGGCGCTCGAGCCACCCCCCCCCCCCCAACCCGGAGGCGCCACGTGCAGACTTGGAGGAGGGGCGGAAGGGAAGCGAGACCACAGAAGCCACGGGCAGCCCGGGCTGGGCCTGGAGGCTCACCCACAGCTGTTCTTTAGCAAGCTCACAGCCCAGTGAAGAAGTCGGGGTGGCGGCTGCATGAAGCGAAAGTGGCAAATTGTTTTTTTATCCTCCTCCTCCCTGTTTCAGGTTTACAGTTCAATTCAACAAAATGCCAGTCACACTTGATAAAAATCTGCAGATGAAAAATTTTAAATGCAGGATCTAGGTTTTTTTCGGGTGAATATCTGCCTGTTATGCCATGACATAATCATGAAGGTTATTTAATTTGAAAAAGAAGAGATGTGTTTTTGCTTTTTGGTGGTTTTGTTTTTAATCATCAAAAACAAAACATCCCTCATTTACCAACCAGGCTGTTCATTTTAAAACAGAAGGCTGGAGAGCATATTCCCACCCAGGGGAGTCCTCCGAAGGTGGCCAGTACCCCCTCTCCCCACATCCNAGCCACCCCCCCCCCCCCAACCCGGAGGCGCCACGTGCAGACTTGGAGGAGGGGCGGAAGGGAAGCGAGACCACAGAAGCCACGGGCAGCCCGGGCTGGGCCTGGAGGCTCACCCACAGCTGTTCTTTAGCAAGCTCACAGCCCAGTGAAGAAGTCGGGGTGGCGGCTGCATGAAGCGAAAGTGGCAAATTGTTTTTTTATCCTCCTCCTCCCTGTTTCAGGTTTACAGTTCAATTCAACAAAATGCCAGTCACACTTGATAAAAATCTGCAGATGAAAAATTTTAAATGCAGGATCTAGGTTTTTTTCGGGTGAATATCTGCCTGTTATGCCATGACATAATCATGAAGGTTATTTAATTTGAAAAAGAAGAGATGTGTTTTTGCTTTTTGGTGGTTTTGTTTTTAATCATCAAAAACAAAACATCCCTCATTTACCAACCAGGCTGTTCATTTTAAAACAGAAGGCTGGAGAGCATATTCCCACCCAGGGGAGTCCTCCGAAGGTGGCCAGTACCCCCTCTCCCCACATCCAGCCGAGAGAAGGAAGGGACCTACATGGGGAGGTGGGGACAGCCACTTGAGACTTTGTGTCAGGGTCCGCTTATTTTAGATTTACTGCCAGCACATATTTACCTGTTGTACACCATAACCTACTGGTCCCTGGCAGGGAGTCACAAGCTGAATGAGCACCATGTGGGGAATTAATACCAGCAGAGGCCAGTGGAGGTGGCTTCCAATTCTTGGTCAGTCCCCTGAGGTCCAAGTCCTTCTAGCTTTCCTTTCTTTCCTCTACAGTTGACCCAGCTGTTGCTCAATTTCCAGGCTGCTGTGGTGTTTATGCTCTGAGAAGGCAATGGCAACCCACTCCAGTGTTCTTGCCTGGAGAATCCCAGGGATGGGGAAGCCTGGTGGGCTGCCGTCTATGGGGTTGCACAGAGTTGGACACGACTGAAGCAACTTAGCAGCAGCAGCAGCAGCAGTGGTGTTTATGCTCACGTTCTTAATTTCAGAAAACAGTCACAAATCCCTTTCAGGAAACTTCCTTTCCTCTACCCTTTTCTGAAAGATTCCTCAAACTTTTGCCATATATATTTTGGCCATGCTGTGCCATGTAGGAACCCCAAGGACTGAACTCCCGACCTCTGCAGTGGAAGTGTGGAGTCTTAGCCAGTGAACCCATCAGAGAATTCCCTGCAATATATATATCCCACAACCTAACTCGTCTCTGCTTCTTTATGGCAGGTCCCCAAATAGTTGCACGTATGTGTAGAACTTTATGGATTCTCAGTGAAACACTAATTAGGGACTTCTCTGGTGGTCCAGTCATTAGGACTCCATGCTTTCACTGCCAAGAGTGTGGGTTCAATCCCAGGTCAGGGAACTAAGATCCTGCAGCACAACCAAAGCAAAAAACAAGAAAACGCTGCCCATTCTTAACCACTCCTCCCGTTAAGAAGAGGGTCGGTCCCTCCTCTTGAATCTGGCCTGACGAAAGTGACTCGCTTGGCAGAGTGCAGCAGAAATGACCTTCTGTGACTTCTGATGCAAGGTCAGAAGAAGCTGGAACAATCTCTTCAAGCCTTGAGTCACATCCAAATACTCTGAGGTCTTCACACATGACCGGCCTCTTGGAGAGATCCTGTGGCTCCAGACATGGTGAACAGAGGAGTCTTTCTGACACATCCTCTAGAAATTCCTGACCTGCAAGATTATGAAAGATAGTGAAGCAGTGGTTCATGTAGGGCATGATTTTGAGGTTGGTTTGTTAGGTAGCAATAGATAATAGGAACTAAACCATTCCCTCTATTGAAAAATATTTAAGCTGTGTCCATTTTTTTTCCCACAAAATTATCCTATGTATGTACTTTTTTGTGTTTAATATGTAAAAATTTCTCAGGATAGATTCTCTCGTATAAAATTGCTGGATCAAAGGGCTGTCTTCTCTTTCCATTTCTCTGGCCTATGCTTTGATAGGTGTTGGCAAGTTTTCCTCTAGAAAAGAGTGTATAAAAGTGGCCTTTTCCTTCAACTTCCCAAATATCTTTGAGGTCTCACTTCATCATCCTGTGTTTCATTTATTTACATCTAAATGGGAGAAAAGCCTGCCTTCCAGGTTTCGATCAAGAGGTAAAAAGGGAAATTTGAATAATTTTATAAACAAAAATGTCATCTACGATGGTATGAGACCTTGGTCACTTGGGGATGAGACTCCAGTGACCTCATCTTTGTCTTTTTCCCAAGGTCAGTTTAGTTCAGTCACTCAGTCATGTCTGACTTGCGACCCCATGGACTGCAGCATGCCAGCCTTCCCTCTCCATCACCAACTCCTGGAGCTTGCTCAGACTCATGTCCATTGAGTCAGTGATGCCATCCAACCACTTCATCCTCTCTTGTCCCCTTCTCTTGCCTTTGATCTTTCCCAGCATCAGGATCTTTTCTAATGAGTCAGTTCTTCACATCAGGTGGCCAAACCATTGGAGCTTCAGCATCGGTCCTTCCAATGAATATTCAGGACTGATTTCCTTTAGGAGTGACTGGTTGGATCTCCTTGCAGTCCAGGAGACTCTCAAGAGTCTTCTCCAGCACCAAGATAGCCTATGCAGTCCTGTCTTCTCATTTCTCTCTTTCATGCACACACATTGTGTGAATACATAGTGTGTGTACGTGTGTGTGCTCAGTCGCGTCTGACTGTTTACAACCCCGTGGACTGTAGCCCACCAGGGTCCTCTGTCAATGAGATTTCCCAGGCAAGAATACTAGAGGCTGCCATTTCCTTCTCCATGTGAATACATGCGTGTGCTTTATACATACATGGATATATACACATGTATGTGATATGAGTGTTTATCAATTTGAGTGATTTTATGGGAACACTTTTCAATACTTGAATCAAATAAATATATTGTTAAAAATTACAGTAGAGAGAGTTCCCTGGTGGTCTAGTGGCTAGGATTTGGTGCTTTCACCATTGTGACTTGGGTTCAGTGCCTGGTTGGGCAACTGTGATCCTGCAAGCTGTGAGATGAGGGGCATCCCCCTCCCCCCAAAAAAAATTACAGTAGCAAAGCTGCAGTTGTATTTGTCATGGCATCTAGTGCATCTGGGAATAGGCTAATCATCAGTTGGAAATAGGAAGAAATTTGACTTGTGATATAGAGTACAAAAGGGGCTCCATCATAGGAAATTTGTACTTTTTCTGGAGGTGGGGGCCACCTCATACAGAAAAGAGCACCAGAGTCTGAAGCAGAATTCAGCATATTATATTCCACACTCTCCGCTGAACTTTGAGCAACCAGTGCATTGTTCAAATGTACATACTTCTGTGCCAGTGTTCTGCATTGAAAATACCCCAGGAACACTGCAGTTACTGTTCCATTGCCCTTGTCTCTCCCCCAAGCCTGAAGGGCCAGCTGGTGACTGCTGGATCTCTGCTGTCTTCTCTTAGCTCCAGTTCTTCAGTTCAAGAACAGTCCAGTCATTATTGTGTTGGATATCTACCCTTTTCTCCTCTCATTTGCCCTCATAGCAGCTGGTTAAAGATTCAGCCCTTGTGTAAATCATTTCTGTGAGTACCACAACCTGCACTGCATTGCTGTAGCACTGTGAATCACCAGTCGGTAAATTATATTTTAAGAAATTTAGCATAATATTTAAATGAAACTAGCATGATTACGGGGCTTCCCTGGTGGCTCAGCGGTAAAGAATCTACCTGCAGGAGCCTTGGGATTGATCCCTGGGTCAGGAAGTTCCCTTGGAGAAGGAAATTGCAACTCACTCCAGTATTCTTGTCTGGAGAATCCGATGGACAGAGGAGCGTGGTGGGCTACAGTCCACAGGGGTCGCATAGAGTCGGTCACAACTTAGTGACTAAACAACAATCACAGTAACAAAGCATGATTATGGGTTTAGGAAAATCTGCAATATAAGCACATTTGTGAGAGAAGATGCTTATATTTGGCCTCTGAAGGATAATATTTGGTGAAGAATTATTGCAAAACTCAACAGGATAAACTTCGTTTCTGATATTTTTGTAATCAGCCTGGCCTGCAAAGGAGGAAGTGTGTTTTAGGTATACTAATTAAACAAACAAAAGTCCTTTACCTTAGATGCAAAACTCACTGAAAAAAAAAGGAAAAGAAAGTGATTATTAATAATTCTAACCATCTGTGAATATTTTGGGAGTGTTTCCTTTGGTCAACAGTATGGTACACTGTTTCATTCTCAGTTTTATCATTTCTCCAAAGAGATACACATTTGCTACAACACAAGAATTTTAACTCTTTAAAATATTTATTACATTTATTTGGTTGCAGTGGGTGTTAGCTGTGGCATGTAGGATATGGTAAGTGTGGAATCTTAACTGCTAGAACCACCAGAAAGTTTTAACTCTTGACTTTGATATAATTTTCTGTTCAGTTGCTCAGTCATGTCCGACTCTTTGTGACCCCGTGAACCGCAGCACACCAGGCCTCCCTGTCCACCACCAACTCCCAGAGTCCACCCAAACCCATGTCCATTGTGTCGGTGATGCCATTTTAGACTTTAGAAAACTACAAAAGTGCTAGCGTTCAGATGTGCCCTTCATCCAGCTTCACCTTGTGTTGCCATCTTACATAACCACATTATGTACAGCAATCAAGGCTGGGAAATTACTTTGGTACCCTACTGTTGTCTAAACCATAGGGCTAATTTTTTCTAGTTTTCCCTTTTTTGTCCCAAGATCCAATCCAGGCTCCCACATTGCATCTACTTGTCAAGTCTCTCTCATCTCCTAAATGTAACAATTCCTCAGTCTTCCTTCTCATTTATGACTTTGACTTTTGTTTTGTTTGGTTTTTTGATTTTGACACTTGAAGATTAGTGGTGAGCAGTTTTGTAGGATGTCTGTCAATTTGAGTTTGATGTTTTCTCATAATGAGAATGTGGTTTTGATTTCTGCCAAGAATAGCACAAAAGTGATACTGTATCCTTCTTGATATTAGGAGTTTCATGGTGATGATGTTGACCTTGATCTCTTGGTTAAGGGGATGTCTTCCAGGTTTCTCCACTGTAATGTTTACAGCAACCCTCACCTCCCCCCATGAATAAATATTTCTGAGAGAGCCTTTGATACTATGCAAATTTCTGTATCTCCTCAAACTTTGGCCCACTAATTTTAGCATCCTTAGATTCTTCCCTGCTTTTTAATTATTGCTGTGATATCCTTAATGATTTTTCCCCTCGGTCTTTCTACGTTTATTGGTTGAAATTCTCTAGTAAAGTGGAGTCTTTTCTCCCCTATTTATTTATTCATATCAGTGCGACCTCATAGGTATTTATTTTATTCTATAGGTTATGGTCAACTACTATCATTATTTATTTTGTTGCTGAAATCTACATGATATAAATGGCAGAACAGCTTTCCAATTACACATCTGTGTCGTGAATTATTGATCCAGTTCTTCAATGCTGGACGTTTGAGTGGTTATTTGATACTATTTATGACGTCTGATATTGGAGGAGGACCTGGCAACCCACTCGAGTATTCTTGCTTGAAGAATCCCCATGGACAGAGGAGCCTGGTAGGCTACAGTCCATGGGGTTGCAAAGAGTCGGACACGACTGAAGCGACTTAGCATGATGTCTGATATACCTAAGCCTTTGAGTTTTTATGTTTTCATAAATTAAGTTTCTAACAGCAGAATTTTGAATGTTGGAAAAGTTGTGGTAACTCAACACGTCAACACGGAAATTACAATCCAAGGACTACGGTGCTGTGAGCTGAGAGAGGCAGCAGATCCTGGAGCTCAGTAAGGCCCCTGCCGGCCTGGTCATGGAGCACAATTGTCAATAACGACACGTAACAATAAAGTTATTGATGTCGAGGCAGGGACTTCCGGTAGGGGCAAGTCTATTTCCGTTAGGCTCTAGAGCCTTCGTCCTCTCGGTCTATATCCCAACCGGAAATACTTGTACCCCGTCGAAAGCCACGTCGGTCCTGGACTCAGTCCCGCCCACTCAGGGGAGGGAATCGCTTCCGGAGTCAGGGTGTTCTGGCTCGCTCCGCCCCGCCGCCGGTGCCGCGCTGGAAGCCTCGGCGCTCCCGGAAGTGGCCCGGGCCTCTCTGTGTCTCTCTCGGGGTCCCCACTTTCCCGCAGCAGCAGCGGGAAAGTGGGGACCCCGAGAGAGACACAGAGAGGCCCGGGCCACTTCCGGGAGCGCCGAGGCTTCCAGCGCGGCACCGGCGGCGGGGCGGAGCGAGCCAGAACACCCTGACTCCGGAAGCGATTCCCTCCCCTGAGTGGGCGGGACTGAGTCCAGGACCGACGTGGCTTTCGACGGGGTACAAGTATTTCCGGTTGGGATATAGACCGAGAGGACGAAGGCTCTAGAGCCTAACGGAAATAGACTTGCCCCTACCGGAAGTCCCTGCCTCGACATCAATAACTTTATTGTTACGTGTCGTTATTGACAATTGTGCTCCATGACCAGGCCGGCAGGGGCCTTACTGAGCTCCAGGATCTGCTGCCTCTCTCAGCTCACAGCACCGTAGTCCTTGGATTGTAATTTCCGTGTTGACGTGTTGAGTTACCACAACTTTTCCAACATTCAAAATTCTGCTGTTAGAAACTTAATTTATGAAAACATAAAAACTCAAAGGCTTAGGTATATCAGACATCATGCTAAGTCGCTTCAGTCGTGTCCGACTCTTTGCAACCCCATGGACTGTAGCCTACCAGGCTCCTCTGTCCATGGGGATTCTTCAAGCAAGAATACTCGAGTGGGTTGCCAGGTCCTCCTCCAATATCAGACGTCATAAATAGTATCAAATAACCACTCAAACGTCCAGCATTGAAGAACTGGATCAATAATTCACGACACAGATGTGTAATTGGAAAGCTGTTCTGCCATTTATATCATGTAGATTTCAGCAACAAAATAAATAATGATAGTAGTTGACCATAACCTATAGAATAAAATAAATACCTATGAGGTCGCACTGATATGAATAAATAAATAGGGGAGAAAAGACTCCACTTTACTAGAGAATTTCAACCAATAAACGTAGAAAGACCGAGGGGAAAAATCATTAAGGATATCACAGCAATAATTAAAAAGCAGGGAAGAATCTAAGGATGCTAAAATTAGTGGGCCAAAGTTTGAGGAGATACAGAAATTTGCATAGTATCAAAGGCTCTCTCAGAAATATTTATTCATGGGGGGAGGTGAGGGTTGCTGTAAACATTACAGTGGAGAAACCTGGAAGACATCCCCTTAACCAAGAGATCAAGGTCAACATCATCACCATGAAACTCCTAATATCAAGAAGGATACAGTATCACTTTTGTGCTATTCTTGGCAGAAATCAAAACCACATTCTCATTATGAGAAAACATCAAACTCAAATTGACAGACATCCTACAAAACTGCTCACCACTAATCTTCAAGTGTCAAAATCAAAAAACCAAACAAAACAAAAGTCAAAGTCATAAATGAGAAGGAAGACTGAGGAATTGTTACATTTAGGAGATGAGAGAGACTTGACAAGTAGATGCAATGTGGGAGCCTGGATTGGATCTTGGGACAAAAAAGGGAAAACTAGAAAAAATTAGCCCTATGGTTTAGACAACAGTAGGGTACCAAAGTAATTTCCCAGCCTTGATTGCTGTACATAATGTGGTTATGTAAGATGGCAACACAAGGTGAAGCTGGATGAAGGGCACATCTGAACGCTAGCACTTTTGTAGTTTTCTAAAGTCTAAAATGGCATCACCGACACAATGGACATGGGTTTGGGTGGACTCTGGGAGTTGGTGGTGGACAGGGAGGCCTGGTGTGCTGCGGTTCACGGGGTCACAAAGAGTCGGACATGACTGAGCAACTGAACAGAAAATTATATCAAAGTCAAGAGTTAAAACTTTCTGGTGGTTCTAGCAGTTAAGATTCCACACTTACCATATCCTACATGCCACAGCTAACACCCACTGCAACCAAATAAATGTAATAAATATTTTAAAGAGTTAAAATTCTTGTGTTGTAGCAAATGTGTATCTCTTTGGAGAAATGATAAAACTGAGAATGAAACAGTGTACCATACTGTTGACCAAAGGAAACACTCCCAAAATATTCACAGATGGTTAGAATTATTAATAATCACTTTCTTTTCCTTTTTTTTTCAGTGAGTTTTGCATCTAAGGTAAAGGACTTTTGTTTGTTTAATTAGTATACCTAAAACACACTTCCTCCTTTGCAGGCCAGGCTGATTACAAAAATATCAGAAACGAAGTTTATCCTGTTGAGTTTTGCAATAATTCTTCACCAAATATTATCCTTCAGAGGCCAAATATAAGCATCTTCTCTCACANATAACTCAAGGCAAAGGGAGGAAGAATGAGATATGGGACTTCAGGTAAAGAGAAATCAAGGGTTCTGATTCCCAGAATTGGGCACTTCATCCCTCAATCAGTTCCCTGTAAAGCAAGAGAAAACCGAGTCTCTATGATTTTGTCAGAGAAAAGTGCCTTGTTTTGCTCACTGGCAGTGTTAGCTTTGCCCTCACTGGGACACCGACGCTGTGAAAGAGGTGAGGTTCTCTCTCTCCCAACTGCTTCTTCATTTCTATCCAGAGAGAAATCTGGGGAAGAGGATGAACTGCTACACAGTACAGAGGTCCCCTGAAACTGAGCGTGCTTCTCAGCTCTGCACCGTGAGGCTAATGATGTTCCTATAGCTGCTCAATTCCTGACTCTTCATCATAGAAGACAAAATCAGTTTGCTTTGAAAGAAAGTTAGACTTGATATACNGATGAACTGCTACACAGTACAGAGGTCCCCTGAAACTGAGCGTGCTTCTCAGCTCTGCACCGTGAGGCTAATGATGTTCCTATAGCTGCTCAATTCCTGACTCTTCATCATAGAAGACAAAATCAGTTTGCTTTGAAAGAAAGTTAGACTTGATATACAGTGTAGATCTCTGGAAAATCTTAATGATATCCTTACCTAAACAGTTTTCACATATGCCGATCAAGATGAATTCCCTGGTGTCTCAGATGGTAAAGAGTCTGCCTGCAATGCAGGAGACCCAGGTTCAATCCCTGAGTCAGGAAGATACCCTGGAGAAGGAAACGGCAACCCACTCTAGTATCCTGGAAAATCCCATGGATGGAGAAGCCTGGCAGGCTACAGTCCATAGGGTCGCAAAGAGTCGGACACGACTGAAAACCTACACTTTCACTCGCATGAGGATCCAGATGGGACGTAACTTGATGAAAGAAGGAATCAGAAGCAGAAAGCGTCACCANTGGATGGAGAAGCCTGGCAGGCTACAGTCCATAGGGTCGCAAAGAGTCGGACACGACTGAAAACCTACACTTTCACTCGCATGAGGATCCAGATGGGACGTAACTTGATGAAAGAAGGAATCAGAAGCAGAAAGCGTCACCACAAACGGTGCCTTCCTTCTCGCCCTCAAAGTGAACAGGAGCCCAGTGGGCTTCAGGAGACACAGAACGGAGGAGAAAGGTGTCTAGAAGGTCCCCACAACAGCCTGTCTTGTAAATGTCTGTCCCGTACCCCTGCTCTCGAAAGAAGCAAGGACAGAAGTGAACTGAAGTCCAGACACCTGGTCCTCCACTCACTCTGAGTGATTTCCAATCCAAAGGTATTTTTAAATTTTATTTTTAACCATTAAAAAATGAAGTATAGTTGATCTGCAATGTTGTGTTAGTTTAGAGAGCGCTAACGCTTAGGCAGGTTGATAATAAGTCCGGGGGTCTAGAGGAAGGGTTCCAGGGTCCTTGAGGAGGAGAAAGGGGTCTAGGGCTCTGGAGCAGAAGAAAGGGACAAATGCTTTTTTCTACATTGCTTTGTCTTAGTCATATAAGATGTTTTTTTCTTAACTGTGAGTTGTTATGACAACAATCTTTATGACTACTTTCTTTAAGCCTAGAGCTAATGATTAAACAGCAAAACACCATCTTGCTCAAGGGTATGCTTTCCCTTAAACTCTGTACTAATGATTATATAAAACAATGTATCTTACTGGAGGACATGTTTCTCCTTCTTAACAAGAACCTTCTGACTAATCTTGTATCTTAAGAGGAATGTTGTGGGAGTAGATCTGGTAAAAGGATATAAGGCTTTCATAAGACTATCAGATGGTGACTGCAGCCATGAAATTGAAAGACACTTACTCCTTGGAAGGAAAGTTATGAACCAACCTAGATAGCATACTAAAAAGCAGAGGCATTACTTTGTCAGCAAAGGTCCGTCTAGTCAAGGCTATGGTTTTTCTAGTGGTCATGTATGGATGTGAGAGCTGGACTATTAAAAAAGCTGAGTGCCGAAGAATGGATGCTTTTGAACTGTGGTGTTGGAGAAGACTCTTGAGAGTCCCTTGGACTGCGAGGAGATCCAACCAGTCCATCCTAAAGGAAGTCAGTCCAGAATATTCACNCCCCCAAAATAAAGTCTGACACTGTTTCCACTGTTTCCCCATCTAAAATCAAGGCATGGGGATTCCTTTCCTCCCCCATAAACTCTAGGGGAAAATTTATGTCTTTACCTTTTCTGTCTTCCAAACACTACCAAATGCTTTGGCTTATTGTCTCTTTCTTCTATTTATAAAGTCAATAACTTTGCATCTCTGACCATTTTGCCCACCATGCAGCAAAGCCAATCCACTGACACCAGGTTGTGGTGAAGGAAAGTACAGACTTTACTGTAAGGCATCAAGTCAGAAGAATGGGCAGCTTACACCCAAAATATCAGAACTCTCTGATGAGGGAAGGATTTTTAAAGGCAATGTTAGAGGTAAGGATTGCAGGGCATGTGATAAGCTCATGGACTTTCTTCTGATTGGTAGGTGGTGAGGTAACAGGGTGAAGTTTGGAGAATTTTAATCATCAACCTTCTGATTCCAGCCAATCTGGAGTCTAGTGATAGTGGTCAGCATATAGTCAACATTCTGTACCTGGGTGGGGAGTGGGTCAGTCTTAGCTTCTCAAGAACAATTCAAACATATATCTTAGATTGCTCTGTATATTCTATAAGGAAGAGGAACTGAGACTCTGTTTTATCACTGAACTATTATCACTTTTGCTTGATTTTTCCCTTTGTTTCTACATTCCCTGACTTCCCAAGTTAGTAATTGCTTGAGTCTCCTTTTGGGGACTCGGTGGAAGCCTAGGAGACTAAACCTTTTTCTGCAGACAGGAACCTGGGGACCAGATGGGGCTTTTATGCCTTGGAAGGCCCTACAGCGTCTTGCTTGATTTCAATTCCCCTTTCATCAGTTACTCCCCAGTTCTGAGGTGAACGAGAGTGAGACAAGAAAAGAAATAAAGCTTTGGATAGAGAGGTTCATCATAAATTTGTCAGTGAAACTCAGTTTTAGATGGACTCTGTTTAAAGGGTACAAGATCGAAATAAAACTTCATGTGATTAATTAGGGCAGGATTTGTTGAAACACCCATGGGGGAAAAGTGGCTCTTGATTTTACTAAATCTACACAAATATAAGATTTTCTTAGTTCAGTTTAAATACAACAGCAAAATCATTCACAGATGTATATTCTTTTCCCTCCCTTGCATTCAATAATTACTTATTGATTAATGATAATATAAGACAAATGGTATTGGAAATTACAGGAATCTGAGATGCATCCATAAGAATTAAGGGGACAACATAAAGATATATATAGAAAGTAACTTACAAAATTTGCCCAATAACTTAGAAAAATCTATTGTTATTGCAACCTTTGCCATATGATCTTCCCCCATTTATTTCATCTCTTCTTCTAATATCCCTCTGCCTCTGGGGCTTCCCTGGTGGCTCAGACAGTAAAGAATCCTCCTGCAATGCAGGAGTTCCAGGTTTGATCCCTAGGTTGGGAAGATCCCCTGGAGAAGAGGATGGCTACCCACTGCAGTATGCTTACTTGGAGAATCCCATGGACAGAGGAGTCTAGTGCACCACAGTCCATGGCGTCACAAAGAGTCGGACACAACTGAGTGACTAAGCATGCATGCAAGCTGCCTCTACCCATAAGTTCAGTCCAGTTCAGTTGCTCAGTTGTGTCTGACTCTCTGCGACCCCATGAACTGCAGCATACCAGGACTCCCTGTTCATCACAAACTGCCGGTGTCTACCCAAACCCATGTCCATTGAGTCGGTGATGCCACCCCAAAATCTCATCCTCTATCATGCCCTTTTCCTCCTGGCCTCAATCTTTCCCAGCATCAGGGTCTTTTCAAACGAGTCAGATCTTTGCATCAGGTGGCCAAAGGATTGGAGTTTCAGCTTCAACATCAGTCCTTCCAATGAACACCCAAGTATGATCTGCTTTAGGATGGACTGCTTGGATCTCCTTGCAGTCCAAGGGACTCTCAAGAGTCTTCTCCAACACCACAGTTGAAAAGCATCAATTCTTTGGCATTCAGCTTTCTTTATATTTCAACTCTCACATCCATACATGACTACTGGAAAAACCAGAGCCTTTAGTGGATGGAATTTTTTTGGCAAAGTAATGTCTCTACTTTTTAATATACTGTCTAGGTTGGTCATAACTAACCTTCCAAGAGGTAAACGTCTATTAATTGGTGGTGGCTGCAATCGCCATCTGCAATTCTCAGTGATCAATGCAAACAAATAGAGGAAAACAATAGAATTGGAAAGACTAGAGATCTCTTCAAGAAAATTAGAGATACCAAGGGAACATTTCATGCAAAGACAGGCTCAATAAAGGAGAGAAATAGTATGGACCTAACAGAAGCAGAAGATATTAACAACAGGTGGCAAAAAATACACAGAAGAACTGTACAAAAAAGATCTTCATGACCCAGGTAATCACGATGGTGTGATCACTCACACTCACCTAGAGCCAGACATCCTGGAATGTGAAGTCCAGTGGCCCTTAGAAAGCATCCCTACAAACAAAGCTAGTGGAGGTGATGGAATTCCAGTTGAGCTATTTCAAATCCTAAAAGATGATGCTGTGAAGGTGCTGCACTCAATATGTCAGCAAATTTGGAAAACTCAGCCATGGTCACAGGACTGGAAAAGGTCAGTTTTCATTCCAATCCCAAAGAAAGGCAATGCCAAAGAATATTCAAACCACTGCACAGTTGCACTTATCTCACACACTACTAAATTCTCACATGCTTAAAATTCTCCAAGCCAGGCTTCAGCAATACATGAACCCTGAAATTCCAGATATTCAAGCTGGTTTTAGGAAAGGCAGAGGAACCAAAAATCAAATTACCAACATCCACTGGATCATCAGAAAAGCAAGAGAGTTCCAGGAAAACATCTATTTCTGCTTTATTGACTATGTCAAAGCCTTTGACTGTGTGGATCACAATAAACTGTGGAAAATTCTGAAAGAGATGGGAATACCAGACCGCCTGACCTGCCTCTTGAGNTGGCTTGGAAAATTTTGAGCATTACTTTACTAGCATGTGAGATGAGTGCAATTGTGCGGTAGTTTGAGCATTCTTTGGCATTGCCTTTCTTTGGGGCT
This sequence comes from Neotragus pygmaeus, assembly GCA_006410875.1. NCBI lineage: Eukaryota > Metazoa > Chordata > Mammalia > Artiodactyla > Bovidae > Neotragus > Neotragus pygmaeus. The sequence goes on along the minus strand of SJYV01054786.1, from coordinate 85,585 downwards.
GGAATGAAAACTGACCTTTTCCAGTCCTGTGGCCACTGCTGAGTTTTCCAAATTTGCTGGCATATTGAGTGCAGCACTTTCACAGCATCATCTTTCAGGATTTGGAATAGCTCCACTGGAATTCCATCATCTCCACTAGCTTTGTTTGTAGTGATGCTTCCTAAGGCCTACTTGACTTTGCATTCCAGGATGTCTGGCTCTAGGTGAATGATTACACCATCGTGATTATCTGGATTGTGAAGATCTTTTTTTATAATTCTTCTGGGTTTTCTTGCCACCTCTTCTTAATATCTTCTGCTTCTGTTAGGTACATACCATTTCTGTCCTTTATTGAGCCCATCTTTGCATAAAATGTTCCCTTGGTATTTCTAATTTTCTTGAAGAGATCTCTAGTCTTTCCCATTCTATTTTTTTCCTCTATTTCTTTGCATCGATCGCTGAGGAAGGCTTTATCTCTCCTTGCTATTCTTTGGAACTCTGCATTCAAATGGGTATATCTTGACCTAGCAAGAGACAGCCTTAATCTTGTCTCACTGTGCAGTAGCCTCATGAGAAACAGAGGAGAGGGTAGCAGTGCAAAAAGGGAATAAATCTTTATGCACGAGACCAGAGCCCAGGGTGGTGGCCTAGTAATAAATATGCTCATACACATACTTATCAGTTCCGTTTCAGGTGGAGTAGAGGCAGAGAGGAAGCAGGGGGGCTGACAGGAGTCTGTGTACACACCACACCTCTGGGAAGATAGAGCAGTGGCCGAATTAAATTAATCATACTTCACCTTCTGTTTTGTAACCTGATTTTGTTTTTAATTAATTATATTCTTATACAAGAATTTTATCACTTCCTGTTCAGCATCCTTTGATTTCATGCACAGTGTTCCGTAATTTAGATTTACTAGTCAGCTGCCTATCATTGTTCCATAATTTAGATTTTGTCAGCTGCCTATCATTGAGCATTTAAGTTATTTCCAGATTTTTGTTTTGTTTTGCTGCTTTAAATAATATTATGAAAAGAGCTGTGTGTATGAATCTTAGAATATAGTACTGATATTACTTGGGATACATTTTTAGAAGTGGATTTACTGAGGCTTTGTTTTAGAGTTGGTTTTGTATGTTTAAGAAGCAGCCTATATCATGAGATGGTACTGGAGTGAGAGCTTCCCAAGGTCAGATCACATCTGCCTTGTGCACCTACCACTGTGCTTCTAGGACCAGCACCGAGCCTGGCATGAAATAGGTGCTCAGGAAATAGTGTTGAAAGGTCATGTGAGAGTTTCAAGAGGTACAAATTAGGAAATTGTGCTGGTCTAGAAAGCTTGTGTAGGAATAGGAAAGTCTGGGAGGAGTATTGGTTCAGTTCAGTTGCTCAGTTGTGTCCGACTCTTTGCAATTGGTAGTAATGAATTAATTCATCAGATGAGGGCAAGTAAGCTGTACTCAAAGCCTACAAATTTCCTTTTTGCTTTGTTTGAAGTGCTACAGGGGATGTTTCTCTTTTGTTTCACCAGAGGGCAGTGTTCCAAGGACTATCACAGGAAGCCTTGTCGGCCTGCATTCAGTCACTGCTTGGAGCATCAGAGTCCATCAGCAAAAACAAGGTTTGATGAAGTGTTAGATGAAATCTAATCATCTATAATACTGTTGTGGAATGCAGCGTTTATATACAGGCACAGAAATTTAAAGCCATTTTGGCAGTAGCGTTTATTTTTTTAATGCGATTTAATTTTGAGGCCCTTTGAGAGGAGGTAGTACTTCATTTTAGTGCTAAAGACTACGCTAAATAAGAAAGTGCCATCTTTGCTGAAGTACCAAAGGTGATACTTCGGTTATAAATTCTGGGGGATAAAGGTTTCTTGTTCTAGCCTTAGTAGCAGGAAGGTACTGGACTGCTCTTTCCCTGGAATACTGAAACTGTTTTCAAGGAATCATAGCAATCTGTCATCATCCCTACAATGACATTCCAAATAGTTGAATGGCCTCACTTGGAGGAATCAGTCAGTTTGGAAGGTAAGAGTAGGGGACCGTGGATTATGTGAGCTGGCATGATTTTGGAGTTGACATGATTTTGTAACTTACAGTTTTTATTCAAGAAGAAGGGGTCTGGGACTGATAACTATTGGCATGTGCTTCTCCCACAACCCCTGAGATGTTTTTTTTTCCATAAAGTATGGTTCAGGATGCTGCTTTGTTTAACTCTCCACCTAAAATACCTATTGCTCACCAACAGGGAGGAAGTTGTGGGACTGTTTCCAGCCAAAATTTCATAGCTCGTGGGAGTTTTCAGACTTTGCGAACCTTTCTAGACTCGCATAAGGCCATCATCTAACTCTGTTTCTTTCATATTATAAGGTGCTTAAATATATATGAGGAGACCTTCAATTTAGTAAGAATTAGCCGATTTATTTTCACAACTAAGTTAATGTGCTTTTCCTCTTTCAACTTTTGGAAAAGTGATCAGTGAAAATGGCTTAATGTGTTGAGACTTTCTTAAGGAAAGAAATTTTCTTCCATACTTAAATTGAGCACCTAGTGTATCAGCACACTAACACGATACTATTTGCTGAATCACAGTAGCTTCCGCAAAGTAATTCCAATCTGTATGGTACTGTTTTCTCATTCGGAGCTGTTAGTTCTTTTCAAAACAGCAATTAATTCAAAATGGGTAGGTAGCATTTCCTACTTGGCCAGTGCTCTGTGTTCCAGAGTGCAAAATGAGTTTCCATCAAGTAAATCATATACATTGATTTGTGTCTATTCAGGAGGGTGGGAAGGAGAGAGAGAACAGAGAGGAGTCACCTTAATAACCTCTTTAAAGCTTATACAACGCACCTTGTTTTCCTGTGCTTTGCTTTATTGTGCTTCACAGATAACTGGGGGGGTTTGTTTCTGTGTTTGTTTTACAAACTGAAGATTTGTGGCAACCCTGCGTCAAACATGTCTGTTGGCACCATTTTCCCAACAGCATTTTCTCACTTAGTGTGTTTGTATTACATTTTGGCAGTTCAGTGTTTCAAACTTTCATTATTATATTTGTTGTGGTGATCAGTGATCAGGGATCTTCGATATTGACTTGCTGTAAGCTCAAATGATGGTTATTTAAAAATATTTTATTGCTAAAGATGGTTAATATTTTTAGCAATAAGTATTTTAAAATTAAGGTATGTACTTTGTTTCTTTAAACATAATGCTGTTGGCCACATAATAGTATGGTGTAAATGTAACCAAAAAATTTGTGTGACTCGCTTTGTTGCGATAATCACTTTATTGCAGTGGCCTGGAACCAAACCTGGTGTGTCTCCAAGGTATGCCTGTATTAGTTACTGAAAGACATCATTCTTTTCGTAATGCAGAATAAGTTCATTAAAAATATTTTCAAAGTACTTCTGTCTTGGGTAGCAGCAAGAAGGAGCAAACATAGCCTTGCTCTTCTTAATATACAGACTCTTTTCTGAAATGAGAGCTATGGTGATTCACTGTTTTGGGAAGTGGGTCAGCTTTGAGAACTGAGCTTGAATCACAAAACTCTTGAGGATGTGTCCTGAGAGGGTAAAAGGAAATGCAGGAATGTCTGCACTTTCCGTGTGGGGTGTAGGAAGTCCGTTCACCATTGCTGGCAGGGTAATCCAAAATGACCACCCCAAATCTTTTTACATTTGGAGGCTCCTTTTGTACTTTTATATAAATACCAAAATTTCCGATATTCTGAATATTGAAACCACTTTGACCAAACAGTGAAAGCTGTGTTACTGAGAGAAACTAGGAAGCTGTGAGAGATCAGTCAGGCTCAGACCTGGAACTCTGCTTGCTGTGCTGTGCTGATCTTGGGCCGTATCGTCTCTTCTCTTTCTGCACCAGGTTAGAATAGACTTGACTTCTGTTTCTAAATGTGTTGCTTTAAGACCTTTTGTCTGGTTTACTTTCTTGGGTTTGCTAAGTAGATGATAGTAAAGGTTTTTCCAGATAGTTTCAACATGAAAATATGGTAGAGTTCATCGCACAACAGGAGTGTTGGTACCATGTAGTTATGCTAAAGGCAAGTGACCTAGCTAGATTAATGTTGAGTTAGTAGCAAACGTGTTATATGTATCCCCATTTTCACTTAATCTGTGATAATATCCATTTTTCTGTCTTACAATTTAGACTCAGATTGATGGACAACTTTTCTTAATAAAGCACCTTTTGATTCTTCGTGAACAAATTGCTCCATTTCACACTGAATTCACCATTAAGGAAATTTCCCTGGACCTCAAGAAAACTAGAGGTACTTCATTGCCTTGGCTGGCACATTTGGGTGTGTTTGACCTGTCCAAGTGTGGCAGCACAGGTTTATAGGTTTATTTTATGTTCATCTGCAATTTTTGATTTTGCATGCTGTGCTTGCTGAGCATGTTGCTTGTTCATACTAAGCTGAGCTGACGACATCCTAGTTACCTCTAACTTGCTGTGTTTTCTTTATGGAGAGAACTATATTTGAGCATTTCAGCTTGCAGTGTGACTTCTCTTAGACTCTGCCACATATTACCATAACCAGTTAAAAAATGAAAGATCACTGTAGTAACTACTTAAGAGTGTCAGCTAACCGGAATGATCTTAGACATTGAGTTGGGTTTGTCAGTTCATAGAAACCAAGGAAGCCAGCTGGGTAAAATCAGAAGAGAGAGTCAGGTTCTGTTCCTGGTCCACCATTTCCTGGTTCTTGTGATTTTAAACGTGTGTTTTAGCTTCTGTGCCTCACGTAAAATGAGCAGAATCAACCCGTCACGATGCTTTCACCAGATTATCAAGATCATTAAGAGTGAAAATGAATGAAAATAAAGTGTTTTTGTAAGCTTAAGGTGCTTAAATAAACTTAAGTTGTATTATTGAATCAGCTGGTTAAGTAATCACACTGATAGGGTCTTGAGTTGGTAATAGATGTTGAAGCATCTTGAGATGGGTGCTTCATCCATACTAATGGTTTGTTTCTGACTGAATTAGCAAGTGATGATTTCTAAAAGATTAGTTATTTTTTAAGATGCTGATCTTGAACTGTTAAAGGATATACCATCAATATCCATCTCCCTTACTTACAAATTTATCTAAACTTTATCTTAACCATTTCCAAGAGAATTAAGCTCTAATGCCTTAGCCATCCACTGACGAAATGAATGGATTTCTCCCTTGTGGATTGGGAGAACTGAGAAAATTCATAGCCATTCAGATTACTTTTTGTATTCCTTGGTTTAGAGGGTCTCCACGTGTAGAATTTCCAAGAGGAACAAGTTACTTTCCTAATGACTGCTTATAAAATAGTGGACTTGATATAACATCACTTGGAATCAGAGTGAGTCGTATTAAAACAGCTTTTTCTTTTTCTTTTCCTAATACACTTTCCTGTTAACCGCAGAGAATACCTTTTGGTTCTGGTGGACTCTGGATAGTAAGCCATTATTCATCTGCTTTGTAAATTTTTTTTTATAACAGCAGCCAGATTTCCTGACTTTTGCCTTGCATCATTTTTTTAGTTTTTTTCCTTTTAGTTTCTTCTTATCAGAGGCTTCCATTACCCAACCATTCTGGTTGATTTCATCCTTTCCTTTCAGTGTGACATGTGGGAATAGCACCCTAACCTTAAGGAGTGCCAGGCACTGATGGTCCTTATTTTATTCAAAGGATGAGGTGAAGCAGGACTGAAAAGCAAAACTTTTCAGGTTTCTTGTAGAAAGGACAGTGGAAATGAAGAGTCATTTACTAAAGCATAGTGAATTCAGGATACTGAATCTGATAGGGGATTTTTTTTTTCAGTTAAGTCAGTTCACAGCTCAGGCAGGGAGTACAGTGTAGTGTGTGTATGTACTTTTAAATGCAGGCTAGAAGCACTTCATGCTGTGCTTTCTCCAGCCTGGCAAGGCAAAGCAAAGTAATGGTCTTTTCTGACTATCACTGAATACTTGCTGTCTTTACTTTCAAGCCTCTAACCTCTCATGACTAACGTTATATCTTATTGCATTTGAACATCAATGAGACCTGTTAGTACTTTGCACAGATTCTAGTTAGTCTGGAGGTTAAGGGGTAAATATGTCCTTTTGGTGTTTTTTGTTTTTTTTTTTTCTTTTTTTCTGGCTGGCATATTAATTTATTCTCTCTGCTTCGAATGAATAAATTTCTATGCCAGCCAGATCTTAAACAAAAGAAGCTGGGTAAGTATATGAATCTTTTTTTTTTTTTTTAAAGAAAATCTTATTTAGCATCATTAAAGTAAAGCTGTGAAATTGTAAGGTGTTAATTACCATTTATCCTTTTTTCTTTGTTCCTAAAAATAAATAATTGTAGTTAATAGCCATTTTGCAGTTCTGAGTTCTAGAAAATAATTATGTGTGAGTACTGTAGCCGTCATGGGCACTAACCTCACCCACTCATGGAGGTGACTTAGAAATGAAAGCGCTCTTGCCCTGTGGTGATAGAGAATGAGTGTGTGTTTACACCCTGAAATAGTTACGTGACTTCTCTGTTGAAACTGTACGTGTTCACTGGATGAGTAATTTTGTTTCACAGATGCAGCATTTAAAATCCTGAATCCTATGACTGTTCCAAGATTTTTTAGGCTGAATAGCAACAATGCCTTGATAGAGTTCTTGTTGGAGGTGAGAAGGAGTCTGTTTGCTTGGTGGTGGGAGAGAAACAACATTCTTTACATGTCTGGTAATTTCTAGGCACATAAAAACAGGAGGAAATTGTCATCTTCTTTTTAAGGGTACTCCTGAGATAAGAGAACATTACCTTGACTCTAAAAAAGACGTAGACCGCCACCTGAAATCAGCCTGTGAGCAGTTTATTCAGCAGCAGACCAGGCTGTTCATAGAGCCGCTGGAGGAGTTCCTGACAAAGGTATAGACCTTGCTGCATATTTGGTAAAGTAATTTTGAATTCTTCCCTAGATTGCAATTTGAATGGCCTTCTTGTAAAATCCTTAGCAGAAGGAAACAGTAAACCGATGTCTTAGCGATCCTAAGAAATCTTGTTTTACATGCTGTTCCTACCTCTCATTTTGTATGGATAATTGAGAATTGAAGATTCTGTCATTTCATTGTTAATCACCACATATATAGATTTATAATAATCTGTCTATCTCTCTGTCTCCCAGCTAAAATCCATGAACTGGCAAATGCCAGCAAAGAAAAAAATCAGATCATGACAGTTTTGACTTTCTTTTTTCAATGATTGTTTTTAAAAAATCTAAATTTTGTTGCTAAGCACTTGCCTCGTAAAGATGTTTAAAAAGTCTTGAAATTAACTTTAATTTATTAATCTCTACTGTCTGTCCAGACTTGAATTTGAGGACATTAAAAGAAAAAAATAAAAACATGACAGCCTTTCCTCTCAAATTTGCTTACCTAAGTCTTAAATGGGGAGACAGGGTGTATCTATGAAATGACAAGAGGCAGCTCAGGAAATTGTTCGTTGATAACATGTTGCTGGGTCCCATGATAAAGAGAAGATATTAGTTTTTAAAAATAAGAAATGATACCAAAAAAAGCAAATATAGAAATGGTAAACTATTGTTTGTAATTGGGGTATATTACTTGTTTGGTGGATTTTAGCCTGTTCGTCAAGAATTTGGAATGTGCGTTTTTTTTTTTCCTCACTACATAAATTTAAAGAGTGTGGTGTAAATGTTTTCTACTGGCTTTTGCTTTTTAAAAAATGATGCTAGTATTGATATTTTGTAAGTTACAAATAAGTCATCATAGTTTTTACTAAAACTGCCCTCATGGACAACTAGTGTGTAGATTGTAGTATGTGTTTTGGGAGAGCATCCACAGTAATCCTGGTGGGCAATGCTAGAGATGGATATTGTACGGTAACAGAGCAGCAGAACGAGTCTTCTGATGTAAGCAAGATGGTTAGAGTGAAATCTTGGCTTAACGGGTTTTTTCCTAGAAAAACACAGTTTTCCCAGAAATCTGAAGAATGCAAATTTACTGATGGCAGTTGTCCAAGTTGACCTGAGTGTAAGTTTGGTATATTTAATATGTGCTAAGTCGCTTCAGTCGGGTCCGACTCTCTGCTACCCTATGGAGTGTAGCCCGCCAGGCTCCTCTATCCATGGGATTCTGCAGGCAAGAATACTGGGGTGGGTTGCCATGCCCTCCTCCAGGGGATCTTCCTGACCCAGGGATTGAACCCACGGCTGTTACATCTCCTACGTTGACAGGCTGGTTCTTTACCATTAGTGCCACCTGGGAATCTGGTTTAACTTTGTGCATTTTGGAAGATTCTGGACACTGAACAGTCTTTAAAATTGAGACATTTAGGTAGAAAATATGTATCCAAGTCTGAATTATAGCATGGCTCTGCCTGGACATGCCACACACTACAGCAGGGACCCCTGTGTAGCTGATCATTCAGCTCCGTTTATACTCCTCTTACTGTGGGACGGGGGAGGCACGCCTCACTCCGCCAGCAGCTCAGTCTGTGTTGACCTTCCTCAGTTCATTTGCAGTTGTCTCTTTTTTCCTTTTACAACCCTGCTCCCTCACTGCTCCTCACTGTTTAGTGAGACTTTTTAGTAGATACTTCAGCTTAGAGGACCCAGCATCCCTTCTACGCTATCTTATTCCAAATTGGAGAAGACTCTGATGCTGGTAAGATTGAGGACAGGAGGAGAAGGGGGTGACAGAGGATGAGATGGTTGGATGGTATCATTGACTCAATGGACATAAGACTGAGCAAACTCCTGGAGGTGGTGAAGGACTGGGAAGCCTGGCGAGCTGCAGTCTATGGGGTCGCAAAGCATCTGTGGGCTCACAAAGAGTCAGACGCGTTCAGACACCTGAATGACTGAAAAACAACAAATTCCAAATTTAAGTTTCTTCCCTTGTCCTCTTGGCAGAGTGGGTCAAAGGTGAAGATATATATGCACATAGGCAACTCACATGCACTCTACACACTAGAGTTCATACAGACACTTGCAATCATTTAAGACATTTGTTTCTTAGAATTTGTGGACCAAACATTTTTCATGTTTCACCGAGTCAACATTACTAGTACTCTGACTAGCAGAGACAAAGTAAATGATTTTAACACTTTAAAAGGATTTTCTTTGAAGGTAATTCTGCAGGTGCAGAATCTTATACCCCTTTTGTTATACTTGCCATTGTAAGGCAGTCAGTTCTTGTGCCTGATAAATGACTGCAAGAGAAACAATATTCGTCGATGTAGAAAGGAAACAGTATTTCATCTTTCATCTGGCTGTGTGCTTGTAGGTCTCAGTATTTACTATTTGGATGTAAACCTCGTTAACAAAATGTCCTCAGCTTGTTTCTGAGTTTGGACTGATTTTTAAAATATATATGGATTTGCCATAAAACAAACTGTGAGAGTCTGTAGAAAACATTTTTAGGTTGTTAGAAGACTTTATTTTTTTGTACCTGAAGACTCCAGGTGTGATTCCGATCCCCTTCACCTGTTGTAAATTGGTTTTATTGTTTATTTAGCTCTTTGCTTGAGCTCTCTTTGTTGAGATGCTTTGTTTTCATTAATTCTCCTTATATCCCCTGTACCTAGAGTAGGTAAATCATCTTCATTTCAGACTGAGAAATTCAACTTTAGCAGTGTGACCCATTAGACATGAGATGAACATTTCTACAGCGTTTTTAATCTATCTGCCCTTCCTGATTTTGGGGGGTCACAATTAATAAAATTTTATTTTATAAAATAATGAAATTTCTTGAGAATGATAAAGTTCTAGAAGAACTTTGCCTTGTTTCCTGCTCCTTGAAAAATAGCCTTTTCTCTCGGCATCATTTGAATGGTCCTAGGGAGTGCAGTAACCCACTCCAGTGTTCTTGCCTGGAGAATCCCAGGGACGGGGGAGCCTGGTGGGCTGCCATCCATGGGGTCGCACAGAGTCGGACGTGACTGAAGCGACTTAGCAGCAGCAGCAGCAGGGAGTGCAGTGGGCTTCCCTGGAGGTCANCTCCAGTGTTCTTGCCTGGAGAATCCCAGGGACGGGGGAGCCTGGTGGGCTGCCATCCATGGGGTCGCACAGAGTCGGACGTGACTGAAGCGACTTAGCAGCAGCAGCAGCAGGGAGTGCAGTGGGCTTCCCTGGAGGTCAGTCGGTAGAGAATCTGCCTACGATGTAGGAGACTGCCTGCAATTCAGAAGACCCAGGTTTGATCCCTGGGTCAGAAAGGTCCCCTAGAGAAGGAAATGGCAACCCATTCCAGTATTCTTGGCTGGGAAATCCCATGGACAGAGGATCCTAGTGGGCTACAGTCCATGGGGTCACAAAGAGTCAGACATGAGTGAGCAACTGAGCATGCACACAGGGAGTGTAAAACTGTTTTCCAAGTGTTGAGGGGTAGAGGTTTATACGAAAACATTCGGGTCAGATATTCTCCAAAACTAAAATACTGTCCATACTTTTTTATTGTTCTCAAATTTCATCGTATTGAATATTGCTTGAAGCTGACTCCTAAGTAGGGCTTGGGGTAGTCATGAGGGGAGTCGAGAGAGCACAGCATTTCGAGGCGAGGACACTGAGCTGCGGACCGCATTCTGTGCCTCCTGACCTAGATGGGCGCATGCGCTCAGCTTCTCCAAGCCTTGTTTCTGATTCCTACAGAAGAGCGCTGTCGTATCCCTCCTTCTTACTTAACGGTTAGTACAAGGACTCTGGTGGCTCAGATGATAAAAAATCTGCCTACAATGCTGGAGACCCAGGTTTGATCCCTGGGTCAGGAAGATCCCCTTGGGAAGGGAAAGGCTACCCACTCCAGTATTCTTGCCTGGAGAATTCCATGGGGTTGCAGAGTCAGACATGACTGAGCAACTTTCACTATACTGTATATNTGGAGAATCCCAGGGACGGGGGAGCCTGGTGGGCTGCCATCCATGGGGTCGCACAGAGTCGGACGTGACTGAAGCGACTTAGCAGCAGCAGCAGCAGGGAGTGCAGTGGGCTTCCCTGGAGGTCATTCGGTAGAGAATCTGCCTACGATGTAGGAGACTGCCTGCAATTCAGAAGACCCAGGTTTGATCCCTGGGTCAGAAAGGTCCCCTAGAGAAGGAAATGGCAACCCATTCCAGTATTCTTGGCTGGGAAATCCCATGGACAGAGGATCCTAGTGGGCTACAGTCCATGGGGTCACAAAGAGTCAGACATGAGTGAGCAACTGAGCATGCACACAGGGAGTGTAAAACTGTTTTCCAAGTGTTGAGGGGTAGAGGTTTATACGAAAACATTTGGGTCAGATATTCTCCAAAACTAAAATACTGTCCATACTTTTTTATTGTTCTCAAATTTCATCGTATTGAATATTGCTTGAAGCTGACTCCTAAGTAGGGCTTGGGGTAGTCATGAGGGGAGTCGAGAGAGCACAGCATTTCGAGGCGAGGACACTGAGCTGCGGACCGCATTCTGTGCCTCCTGACCTAGATGGGCGCATGCGCTCAGCTTCTCCAAGCCTTGTTTCTGATTCCTACAGAAGAGCGCTGTCGTATCCCTCCTTCTTACTTAACGGTTAGTACAAGGACTCTGGTGGCTCAGATGATAAAAAATCTGCCTACAATGCTGGAGACCCAGGTTTGATCCCTGGGTCAGGAAGATCCCCTTGGGAAGGGAAAGGCTACCCACTCCAGTATTCTTGCCTGGAGAATTCCATGGGGTTGCAGAGTCAGACATGACTGAGCAACTTTCACTATACTGTATATCTCACTATATATATCAGGACCAGAAGATCAAAAGTAGCAAAGTACTTTCTAAGTACTTGCAGAAATGTTAGTTTATGCGACAAATATGAAGTGAAGATTTTGCTTTTGCAAAAAAATCTGAATGAAAGTATTTTATAGGAAGTATAATTTCAAAGTTTATAGCTAAGCTAAAAAGTGTTTCCCGTGGTAGGACCAGTTTATGCTAAAAACTCACGTTAGCAGATTTCATTTCCTCAAGCAATTTGCTAAAGTATTGCAAGTTTACTCTTAATGTTCCCTCTTAAGTATTACTAATTTCCTCAGTAACAGTATAAATTAAATTTTTTTCTGACATAATGTTGTAATAGAATTTGACCTATAAATTTCATTTCTGTTCTTAAGGAGTTATAACCTAATGGGAAATCAAGATGGATATTATGTAAACATGAAGATGTGTACAGCAGTGTCATAATGAGACAGTGGGTGTGTCTGCATCCTGTGGGGTTTTAAAAAAGATGGGGCTATTTGCGCAACTTTGAGGAAAATGCTCCTTGAGGTTTAACTTAAAGACAAGTATTGGGTTGGCCAAAAAGTTCATTCAGGTTTTTCCATAAGATGTTAATGGGAAAACCGAAACGAACTTTATGGCCAACCTAATTAATTATCTAGATAGTAAATAGAGGTGAATATACCAGTCTGTATTTGCTTTTAATATAAAAATAGTTCTGTGTAGTATATGTCATTATGAAATTGGTTAAATTCTGGAACAGCCAGTAGACTAACAGGCAAGCATTACTATTAAAATGTAACAGTTGGATACAGAAAAATGTCCAGGACTTAGATTTAAGTGGAAAAACACAGTTTTCAGAGCACTGTGTTCCTGCTTTTGTAAATGTAGACACATTAGTGTGTTTCTATTTATGTTGGGAAGTACTGGGGATAATATACACTAAACATGGGCATGTTTTTCTTTTAGCATTGTCTAATCCCTAGACAATGACTCACTTTTAAAAGCAGTATTTCACAGTAAAAATAAAGCCATATAGAGGAATTGAGTGACAGTGGAAAGGGGTGATTTTATACACATGACAACATGAGCAAGGGCCTAGAAGTAGTTTCAGCAATGTGACCTTGGTAGAAACAGAGGGCTGGAGAGGCCTGGGTTAACGTTATATCCTGTCTGTGCTCATCCTCTGCCTACATATTTATGTGGCCTTCTTCATGAGAAATCGAAAGAGCTGATGTTGAAGTCTTTCTAATGAGACTGTCTACTGAGGCCAAGATCATGGCCTGAACCGGTGGCACCTAGCAGTCCATTTCTAAAAAGATGTTTTATGAATTTCTGTCTTTCACACTCCCCAGCTCCACCTAAGCCCCACTGTAATTTGGCATCTTAAGAACATTCTTGTCCAAAATGCATGGTTTTGCTTCTTTGTACTGATGCTGTGGAATGAGGAGAGAAGTGACTAGAGGGTGGGCATCCAGTTCCATACCTCTAACACTGGTTGGTCAAGTGTGCTTTTTGATGCTATCTGAAAACCTTTTTTTTTTTAAATAACATTCTCTCTACCTATAATGAAGAAAAGGATCCTGTAGATATATAAAGGGAGTTTTGGCAGCTCCTGTGACATTTTTCTGATAACATAGGAAAATAATTTAAAGTTAACCTGACAGTCCACTTAAAGAGAGATCTGGTTTGTGTTGATGTTTCTCTCAGTCTTCATTCTCGTCTTCCTGAAATGTTTCAGGCAGAATGCCTCAGGACATTGGTGTGGTTTTCTTTTTGCAAAACAGTGGTATGCCTTGAAATCACGAAGGAAGTTTTGCTTAAATATTTTATTGGTTGTAAAAGACTATGGGAAATGATTCATTTCCTCTTAGAGCTGTACATTTGGTTATTATTATTTTCATAGGTTCGAATGGTGTCACATCTTTTGAGAGCAGTTCTAGCGTAATTTGTCATCAGTGAAATGAAACTTTTCCCCTTTTGTCTCCTCTACTAGGTTTCAGCATTAAAAACAATGGCCAGTCAGGGAGGACCTAAGTATACGCTGTCTCAGCAGCCTTGGGCACAACCAGGTATCCACATCTTACTATTTGGGATTTCTCTTTTAGGATGTCGGTTAATTTGCATTTATATAGTCATGCTCTGACAGCCTGGAGTTGGCTTCCTGCTCCTGCTATGGTTTAGGTTAATGCAAGATCCAGTTTGGAGTGGACAGGTCTTAATTGAGCCAACACTACTTGTATTTCAACAAGCATTCCATACATATACATAGGCACACACCCAGTTAAAAATAAAATATGGCTTAGATGAGAATGCTTTGAGTGCACTAGTTTTTGTATACTTGCTTTTCACTGTCTTAGAACTTGCATGAAAATGCACTGTTTGATAGTATGAAATTAATGAAGAGTATGCTACTGTTTCCAACTATTATATGAAGAAATATTACACATTATTACATTTTATACAGTTTACACTCTCTTTATTGTTNTCTTAGAACTTGCATGAAAATGCACTGTTTGATAGTATGAAATTAATGAAGAGTATGCTACTGTTTCCAACTATTATATGAAGAAATATTACACATTATTACATTTTATACAGTTTATACTCTCTCTATTGTTTTAGAGTGTTTGAAAAAAATTGTAAAAGTTGTTTGGGAGTTGGCAGGCAATGTCATTGATTGGCAGAAATGCTTGAGATGTTTCCTGTCTTAACTCTTTCCTAAATGTAAATTTTTTTGTGCTAGAAGGTTTTTTCCCTTCTTTGGTATTAGATATTAGACATTGAAAAATCAAGACTAGTTTTGTGGGTTATTTTTAGTCCATTTTGTGACAGTTTAAGTTGTCATTCAACCAGAATAAATCACTTTGTTAAGATTACATATTTCTGGCCGTTCCTTGGCTCATGTTGTGATAGAGATCCTTTGAATGAGAAGAGCACGATGGCGAAGCAGTCTGTGTTAATCATGGGTAAGCCGTGTGCACGTTGGTAGGAAGTGATTTGCTTATTTAAAGTGAGAAAGCCGAAGGATGACTCCGTCTTAGCAGCCATAAAAGATTGACTGTCTAGAGGCACTTACACTGGAATCAGGTTTTTAACACGATTGGCTTTCCATAGTGAAAGAATGTATGTCTGTGAGGTACTTATTTCTTCTGGGAAAAAGAATTGAGGCCATTCTGGAATTTTTCGTTATTCTTATTAGTGCCTCAGGTTAGTTTGAAGTTGAAGTAGAACAGAGAAGAGTGAGAGTAGCTCTGTCTCTTAGGAAGATTTGTGAAGCATAGAGAATTAGCACTTGGTTTGAACGAAAGGCAGGATTTTATTCCAAAAATTTGTCATGGGAACTTTTATAGGTTTGCATTGATTTGTTTTATTTTGCAAATAAACTTGGTGATACACTTTAGTCCTTTTGTTTACTGTGGTAGAGGCAGTGAATGGTATACTGGATTTATTATTTTAAACCTTGTGTCGTATATGAGATTGAAATCTTCGTCATCTTATGAAAGGACAGAGAACATCCTTCACGTAGTAGTACATTCTGTCAAGAGACAGAAAACCAGTGTTTACAGACAATACTGGAAATTCTAACTATAGTCAACCTGGTGGCAACCACTTGTTCTGACCCCTGAGGGTCAGCAGCAGGCTTATCAATCTGTAACTCAACACCCGTTCTAGAAGGAATTCTGATTGTCTTTGGATTAACTGGGCTTTTGGTTCAAGGTTTCAGTTACTTGCAGAGCTTATTTAGAAATAGGAGCTGATTTTATTTTGAATGTTAATGTAGATGAAACTCTTGGGTGTAATAAATTTTTCTTCAAATAGATAGAAACCAACAAATTGGCATAGGCATAGTTAGTACAGCTAAGCCTAGGGGCTTGATGTATAATTAATGTATTTCCTTTCTGCTCTGAAAAGATTCTCTTTTGCTCCAAGTAGGGGCTGTCATTTTCTCACGTGGAATCCTAGTAGGAGTCTCAGTGTTGAGTGTGTGGTGCTCTTAGGTAGCACTACCGTCGTCATTAGCAAAGCAGGAGTAGGTGAAAGGAAAAGGAAGCCAACAGAAGGACTAGATGAAATCAGGCTTACTGTTTTTGTCAAATGATCACTTTGTTTCTTTCTGTGTGAGGAAATGCTGGCGAATGTTAGCTGTGATACTTCAGTTTACCTAGCTGTATCTTCCACCCCCTTTGGCCACAGAGAGCTATCGAGTTGCTGTCTCTTGATCTGTAACAGGAGAAACCCACACTGAAATGTCAAAGATTTTTGAGCCTTTGGGGAGGGAGCACCAAGAACAGTCTAGGAACTTGTTGTGGACCCCTGGATCCCAGGGTTAATGTGGAACATGCAGACTTGATCACATTCTTGGGGTCAGTTCATGATAAACTCATGAGATTGAGCCATAATTAGGATGCCAGTTTGTTATTTCACTCTGGGAGATATACCTTCTTAAGAATTAGGGTACTTTATTTACTGAGCTCCACATATAACTATAGTTGTCCAGCCTTTTGAAAACTGACCAGTGACCCTTCAAGTGTGTTAGTGATGAGAGGGCCAGAGCCTGTGGAATTCACTGTCTTAAAGGAGTTTTCATCTGTTCATGAAAAGCATGCAGGCCTTGGATTGTTGGTTCTTTCTTCTTATGGGCACGGGCACTTTCTTGCCCTGTTCATCTATGGCCCTCCTCAACTGGGAAAACTTTTAACGTGGTATGAAAGTGGAAATGTGGAGAAGTATAAAATGAGAAGTAATTCTGTTCTCCACCTCCAAACTAGTTCTCTCAAAGGTAACCACTGTTCACAGCTGCTTCCCGAACATGTGTATTCTAGCACATATGGACTTGAAACATGTTATACAAATAAGATTATACTATTGCTACTTGAAAAACCTGGGCAACCACTTTTTAGGTAACAAGTTTTAGCTCTACACTCACCAAGTTTCCCTTTTGGTAAGTGTTGAGCTAAAAGACACAAAAAAAGGCAAGGATCAGGAGAAGGAAGGAGGTCTTACTTGGAGCAAGAAAGAACACTAGGGATCTTGCCCAGAGCAGCATTTCCCCAGAGAGCAAAATTGGGAAAGCTTTAAGCCAAGGGTACAGGTATTCATGAAAGGCCTTGAGCAGAGGGGCTTCAGCCTTGAACTGGGGCAGTGGTCTACAGAATCTAAGCTTTCATTGAAGTCATGAGGGTCAGCATCATCATCCAGCCTCCACCTGGTTGTGGGCTTTACTTCTTGCAGAACTCAAAGACTAGTAGCAGATTGTTCTCTGTATCCCTTGAGGACAAAGCTAGTGTTTTGTCACTGAACGTTGTGTTTTGACTGCTTTTCCTTTGTTCACTTCCCTTAAGATCATCAGTTACTGAGACCTGTTGGGGACAAGCATTGTGGCTGGGCTTAGATCACAAAATGACTTAGGACAAAATGACTTCCCTTATGTCAAGAAAACCACGCTTGGTTCTTTCTCCAGCAACCTCCTACCCAATCTGCTTACGAAATATCTCCTCCCCACCCCCTTTTTAAAAAACACTCACTCTGTACCTTAGCTGCTGCTGCGAAGTCGCTTCAGTTGTGTCTGACTCTGTGCGACCCCATAGACAGCAGCCAACCAGGCTCCCCCATCCCTGGGATTCTCCCGGCAAGAACACTGGAGTGGGTTGCCATTTCCTTCTCCATCTGTATCTTAGAGCCCCTTCTATATCAGCGTATCAGGCTCTACCCANAGACGGCAGCCCACCTGGCTCCCCCGTCCCTGGGATTCTCCAGGCAAGAACACTGGAGTGGGTTGCCATTTCCTTCTCCAGTGCATGAAAGTGAAAAGTGAAAGTGGAGTTGCTCCGTCGTGTCCGACTCTTAGCGACCCCATGGACTGCAGCCCACCAGGCTCCTCGGTCCATGGGATTCTCTGGGCAAGAACACTGGAGTGGGTTGCCATTTCCTTCTCCATCTGTATCTTAGAGCCCCTTCTATATCAGCGTATCAGGCTCTACCCATTTTAAGTAATGGACACATATATCACTAGAGCACAATTTCTTTAATAATTCTATTAATATTTAAATTGCTTTTAGTTTTTCTTTACACTTTAAAAAACACACATATCTTGGTGGTATTTTGTGAGCATGTCTATAAGGTAAATTTTCAGCAGTACAAACATTAAATATTAAAGAGTATGTGTATTTTCAGTTTTGCTAGACATTCCCCAGTATCCCTTCCAAGAAGTTGAACCAGTTCATACTGTACTCCCATCAACAGTGGATGAAGGGGAATTCTCTGGTGGTCCAGTAGTTAAAATGGGCTTCCCAGGTGGCTCAGTGGTAAAGAACCCACCTACCAACACAAGAGACACAGGTTTGATCCTGGGTTGGGAAGATCAACCCTCTCCAGTGTTCTTGCCTAGAGAATCCCATGGACAGGGGCACCTGGTGGGCTACATGGGGTCACAGAGAGTTGGACATGACTTAGCAACTGAAACAACAGACAACCAATAGTTAGGTCTCCACAGTCAGTGCCACATGGCATGGCCAAAAATAATAGTGCATGGAGGGGGCTGTTTCCCCACACCTCTGCCAAATGTGCATATGCACAATCTTAGTGATTGTAACCAATCTGAAACATTTCAGTTGTTTTAATAGGCATTTCCTTAATTATGAGTGAGGTCGACCATCTTTGACATGATTAATCAATCTTTTCCTTTCTAGCTTTCTAGGTAATTTTCTCTTTTAAATACTTAATACAGATTACTGCTGTTCTTTTCCATTTGTACTTCTTTTGAGACACTACATCTGGACTGCTGATTATTTCAGTTACCATTTTCTGGAATTCTATTCCTTTTCTGATAATATAAGAACGTAACAGATGGATTTTTAGTTCCCATTAAATACATGTGCATTTTCTGAATGATCTCATAAGACGGAAAGCATCTCTTACTGTGAGTCAGTAAGAGTCAAAATGAATAAGTTTATTCATTACGAAGTAATTCTTTCTAGTGTTTCTCTGCAAATGACTTCCAATTTTACCTTACCTCTTTATCTCCAAATTCCAAAGGGACCATACTACCGTCCCTATGAATGTCCTGAGCCATGTTGGGGGAATTCTTTTCTGTTTAGCTTTTGTGGTTAGAATTTTATATATTTAAATACTTAATGAATGTTTATGGGCTTGTGATTAAACTCGATAAAAGTGAAAAAAATTCTTTGAGGAAATAGTCATCTTTTGCTGTTTTTCTCTTTTATTCTCCTCTGAATTAAAATGGAAGTACTTCTTCTGTTTTTATTTGTGATACTAAGGAGGCTAATTTCTTTCCAGCAAAGGTTAGTGACCTTGTGGCAAGTGCCTACAAGACAATAAAAGCACAGCTGCCCCAGACGTTGAGAAGTATGTCCTTGTACCTGTCCAACAAGGATACTGAGTTCATCCTGTTTAAACCAGTCAGGGTAAGTTTCATGATGATCTGTTGGAATGTTGGCTGGTCTCTCCAAGTATTCTTGCTTCGTCTAGCATTTTCCTCTTCCTGTGAACATTTGGAAATGTTGATCTACTATTCTAGTGCAGTTGATTAAAAAAAGCACTGGGATTCTTGAAAGACTTAACAAAGCTTGCATCTGTCTGATTCTGCCCCCCCTCCCCCTCCCAGCCCTGATTTTGTCCTAATTTTTTATGGTTACCTATGGCACAAAGATAATTTCTGCCAAAAAGTAGAAATTAGTAAATAAGTAATCAGATCTCTGTGTGAGATGTGGCCCCACACTTGAGAGAACAGTATCTCAGAAACTATACCCCATTTTACTGGTAAGTAGTGAAAATATATGGCTTGCAGCCACCCCCAAGGGATTAAACGCCAGAGCAAATTTAGTACTCACTGCTTCCAGCTCTGTGTTGAGCTTACATCTTTACCCAAGACATTGGTTGATTTTTAAAGTACAATTTATGTGTCTGGGAACTTCATTATCTTTTGTGGAAGAAATTGCTGCTGAAGACTCTTATTATTCTCTGGAGGGACAAGGCTGGCAAGAGTTCAGTTTTTTCCAGGAAATACTATCTGGTAAGTCTTTATTAGTTAGGTTGTGCTGACATGTGAAATATTAAGGACCAGTTACATGTCTTTGGTAATCCCCTGGAAGATACGTCTCCTCCACTTGTTTTGGCATTAAATAGTAGTATTTAACTTCCTTGGTTCTTCATGTTTAAGGAGGCTGAATCTGTTTTCAGTGACAAATGTAATACGATTGCCTTTTCTTCTTTCTAAGAATAATATTCAGCAAGTCTTCCAGAAGTTCCATGTCTTGTTAAAGGAAGAGTTTAGCCCTGAAGATGTTCACGTCATTGCTTGTCCTTCAATGGAACAGGTAGGTAATCTATGTTACTTTTATAACCTTTTAGTTACCTTACTTGAGTAGATAGTATCTTTTGAGTTACCATATTTTGTTGTAATTTTTAAAATTGTACATTATTCTGATGCGCAAGAGTTTAAGCTTTGAATTGCTCTCTCACATTTGGCAATGGTGTTCAAATTTTCAGTTGCTTCTTTTTTGTTTTTTGGCCACACTTTGTGTCACATGGGGTCTTAGTTCCCCAACCAGGGATGAAACCTGGCCCCTTGCCATGGAAGCATGTAGTCTTAACCCCTGTTCTGCCAGGGAAGTCCCCTCAGTTGCTTTTTAATGCTTTCTGATAACTGAAAGTTGCTCTCTTTGTGGAAGACTCAAATAGTGGTATTTAGGTTGCTGCATAGTTTTGTTTGCAGTATGTATGATAAGAGGCCCGTGTTTCAAAGATGTCAGAAAGAGGTCCTCTTTTTTTCTTCTTCCTAAATTAAAAAAAAAAACTAAATAGAGAGCTCAGCCTGTGTTTACTGTCATCATTTACTCAGTTCTGTCAGCAAACTTTTATTGAGTAGCAGTGGACTGGCACCACAGAGGGTATTTTGTTTATGGTTTTAAGAATCGTTGAGGAGTTTAGTATATGGTAAGGACTAGAGAGGAGAGCGGTAAGGTTGGTGAGCATTTGATTGGTTTGCATTGAACCTGCAGGGAGAGAGACTGGAGGCAGTGAGTGTGGTCAGTCTTGGAGGTGTTTTACTATGCGGAGAGAGAGGAGATGGGGTGGTAACTGGAGGAGAAGTAGGGTCATTTTTAAATTGAGGTATATTTCATATACCATTAAATTCATCTTTTTAATTCAGAGTTTTTGGTATATCCACTAAGTCCTGGAACCATCACCGCTGTCTAATTTCAGAGCATCTTCATCCCACCCCAAAGAAACCCCTGTCCTTTAGCAGATTCTTCACTCTCCCCTCTTCTACTAACCCACTTTCGTCTATGATTCGCCTAGTCTGGATAGCGTATTCAGTGGAATCGTGCAGTTCATGGCCTTTGAGGGCTGGCTTCTTTCTCCTAGCATCATGTTGTCAAGGCTCGTCTATGCTGGAGCTTGCATCAGAACTTCATTCTTACAGCTATATGAGTTTCTTATTTTTCAAAGATAAGGTGTCTCTAGTTCTAGGGCTGTGTGCCATCAGGATGCTTTTTTATAAGTCGTCTGAAGTAATTAGGGAGTGGCTGTCGTGGTTGCTGTGGAACCTGGCAGACAAGGAGCTGAGGGAAAGAGTGAGAAGGCAGGAGGTACCCGGGCTATAGGTCCTGGTCGAGTCAGGATCGTTGGGGTGGGAGGACGAGAGGGAAGATGAGCTGGAAGATGATTGTGGGGTCGCAGTGTGAGCTGGGACAGCGGGGAGTGGCTGCCGTGAGGGGCAGCGTGGAGCTGGCAGGTGCCCGTGGCCTGAGGAGCTGACGAGATTGGCGAAAGAAGAGGGCATTGGAGGAAAGGAACCGCAGAACTGAGAGGCCTCCACCCTGGAAGGTTAGCCGTCAGGGTGTTGAAATCACCAAGAATTCTCGCAGGAGTAGTTTTAGGAAAAAATGATAACGTTCTGAGACCTGCAAAAAGTGCCTGGCCAGTGACAGCCAAGGAGTGGTTGGTGGAGGAATGAAGCGTGACCTGGTCTGAAATCCAGAGCTGGGGAGGGTGGCGGAGAGGGAAGGAGAATGGTCCGGGAATGACAGTGAGGGGCAGAGGGGACTCCCGTCCCGCCTCCAGGCCCGGTGATGGGGGCAGGCGGGAGAGAGTCAGCCGTCACCGGAGAAGGCTGCGGAGGAGGCGTGTCCTGGCGAGGGGAGGGCGCGGGGCTGCCGGTCAGAGGGCTGGGCTGTGAAGTGGGAAGGAGCCCTAGAGGGGTGACTCGGGCCTGGGCTGCCTCGGTGGGTAAAGGTGTGAGGGGAGGAGGGTCTGGCGAGAACACGCAGAGCTCCCGGGTTCCCACCTGACTCCTGCCCGTGAGGTGTGTGCTTTAGTGTGTGTGCATGTGTCTGTAAATTCCAAGTTTTATCGTGGTCACCCACATTGTGCAACTCAGCTGCTTTTCTTTTCTTCTCTCTTCTGTTGGTGAACCACTAAATTATTTTCACGATGACGAACCAATGGGTTGCAACCAGTAGTTTGAAAATCACTAAGAGAACCCATCCTCCTCACTGTTCCTTGATCCTCTTTCAGAACCATTACATTTTCTAGATACTAATAACAGCTGCTCTTAGTGACTGCTGATGACCCTATGTGCAAGACAGCAAAAGAGACACAGATGTAAACAGCAGACTTTTGGACTGTGTGGGAGAAGGAGAGGGTGGGAAGATTTGAGAGAATGGCATTGAAACATACATATTACCATATGTAAAATAGATGACCAGTTCAAGTTCATGCATGAAGCAGGACTCTCAAAGCCGGGGCTCTGGGACCACCCAGAGGGATGGGGTGGGGAGGGAGGGGGGAGGGGGGTTCAGGATGGGGGGACACATGTGCACCCATGAGGATTCATGTCAATGAATGGCAAAAACCACCACAGTATTGTAATTAGCCTCCAATTAAAAGAAATTAATTTCTTTTAAAAAAAGGAAAGGACAGTTATAGTTGCCAGTAGGTCTCATAAATGTGCAATGTGCATACTTAATAGTAAATAAAATGCAAAAAAAACCCCAAAACCCTTGTGTTTAGAAGGATGCACTGCCAGGCTCGGTCAGCCGCAGGTCTCTCCAGGGCCGGGGTGGCAGACCTGCCGAGCTCAGGCTGCGTCCCTGCCGGTGACAGTGGCGACTTCTCTGGTTTCCCCGGGCTGGCTCTGTGTCATGCCCTCCTTTACAGAGGGGGCAGGGGGCTCCCGAATCTGCCAGGCCTGTTCTTGTGCAGTGAAGAATCATTTAAAGAATTCCTAGCATGCAACGTTCTGCACAGCACAGTCTACACAGAGAAAGATGAAGTTGGTTATTTACAGGGGTCCCCAACCTTTGGGATCTACTGCCTGATGATCTGAGGTGGAAGTGATGTAAGAATAATGCAAAGTGCACAATAAATATATTTCAAGTGAATCATCCCCAAACTGTCCCCACCCCCCAGTCCATGGGAAAATTGTCTTCCACGAGCTCGGTCCTTGGTGCCAAGCAGTTTGGGGACCTCAGAGCTATTTCTGTTTTTTGTCAGTGTTAGTGTCTAGTTTTTTTCTGTCTTCCTCATCGGATTCTGAATGAGTTAAGGGTCCGGGTTCAGCCGTACCTCCTCACAGGACACCACAACGTGCGGTGCCCCAGGGCTGCTTCGGGAGTCAGACCATCACGGGTCCAGGTTCTACTTTACAGCCGGGTTTATTGGTCTCTTAAAAATCTTAGACTTGTCCTGTTGTTCTGGTTGTGAGAATCCGAACACCTTTTCTTGAGTACGGTATTGCACAGTGGAACTAACACAGCCTTTCTCTTTGCTTTTCAGCTGAACCTCCTACTGTCCGTTTCTAAATAACTTGGCCCATTGGGCTGTGCGTATAGATGGCCGGCTGGCAGGAACGGGCTGCCGGGTCCGGAGGCTGCAGGACACCAGGGAATTGGACGAGGGACGTCCCCAGAACCACACGGCCGCCACTCAGGGCTCATCACAGAATGAAATGGAAGCAAAGTGTGCAATGATTTGTGTTTCCCTTTTAAAAACATCAAAATGCCAAAGATAAGCTATATAGTCTGTGAGCGCTGATAGCTGCCTCACTTAAATGGTCGCAAGCAGTCTAAGTTTTTAAGAGGAAAAGCTTACGGAGAGCACACAGGGAAATGGTTCTTAAGAAAAATGCAGTGAAAATAGGTTACAATAAATACCACAAAGAACTTTACGGAAATACAGCTATAATTAGGGAACTTCTAAGAGTAAGATTTGTTAGAGCAAGAAACACTGCAGTCCTTTTAACCACTGAGCATTCCACAGTGACTTTTTTTTTTTACTTCCAGAAATGTCATTTCTACACTCTATATTTATGGAATTTCCCTCTCACTTTGAAGTTTATTTTGGCATAGGTTGGCTGCTCCTGGGGATTCAAGGTGTTCTCTTTCTGAGTGTTTGATGTGGGGTAATTTCAAGATGCAAGGGCCTCATGTAAGGTGCCAGAATCTGTACTCTGTGAATGGCTAAGTACAGAGAATGCAAAGCCAGGCTGGGGCTGCAGCCTCCTCGTGGTGGATACGTGCGTATCTTTAATGAGAATCTTCGTGGTACAATAGGCAGTGTTTGTGAGGGGGAGGTACCAATTAGGGTGTCTTCAGGTTGGCACACTGAGGAGGCCAGGAAGCCTGATGAATAGCAGGTCACATGCATGATGCTTAGGGTTACCAGCTTTCTGCACATTGCCTTCCATTTCCGTAGTTCTTTGAAAAGCAAGCACTTTTCTGTCTGGAACATTCACAGCGGCTGTGCCGCGGGCCGGCCTTGTGGATCGGCAGCCTGCGACAGCAGAATACAGTTTACTCACAAACTGGTGAAGACCGCCCATGCCTTGAAATGGACTGCCTGATATCAGGGATCATCAAATTAATCATACACATCTCTTGAGTTTTCCTACAAATACCTGTTTCCTGATTGAATTGGTTTTGCCTCTGATGTTACAGTAAATGTCACCTGCTTTTTGGTTCACAATGAATTTTGAGTTACTCAGACACTAGTTTAGAGATAGAACACTAACAAGGGCTCTGGAACATAGCCAGCAGACCTCATTCTGTGAGACTAGTTAATTTTTCATCCACTTCAAGTAGACTCCCGCCACGTGTGGATAGTTTACATACCCTGATGTCTGTCATTTTAAAAGGTCACTTGCTTTTCACCTCAGTGTAACTTGGTGATGGATGTTGCTTGATAGACCTTAATACTCTGTATATTTTAGGAAGGTAGAAGGTAAAGAGGGGCCATATTCATTCTTTGATAGGAAATGAATGAATTAGGAAGATTCTGCTCACTTCTACTTACTATTTTAAATATGTGTTTAATGAAATAAACTGTAAAATATCCAGTTTTGTATATTATATGTACATTTGATTTTTAAATAGCCTTTCCAAAGAAATGAGGGCATGATTATTGTACAGTACTATGATTTCATTTGATGTACAGAGCAGAGTATGTTCTTAAGGATAAAAATATTTGATGGCACTCATTCTTATGCTTTGAATCTTTTATTTCTGAAACACTCAAAACACCTTACTGAATAGGTAATAGTGATCCAACCTGTTTGCTAAATGACTGTTTGTTTAAATCTGTACAGTTTAAAGTGTTCACTTATACAGAGTGTACATACTTTCAAATAATTAATTTAAAATGCTTTATATTATTTGGCTAGAAATTGCTGTTTTTAATAAATGTGAATTTTTTCAGAAATAAAGATTTTTGCTTCCTACTTTGTCCTCATGAGTCTGTGTGTGGATCCTTTTAAAAGAATTTTTTTAACTACAATTTTTATTGATTCACACACGGTTGTAGAAGTCATATAGACTGAGCCTGGGTATCTGGACTGGATTTCTCCCAGTGGTCCATCTTGCAGAACGGCAACACGCATCACAAGCAGAATATTGACAGTGGTACTCTCCACCAGTGTTACTGCCGTTTCCCCCATTTTACTTGTATCGTGTGGGTTCTTTTGGCAAGACAATTATTGCGGAAAGTCATTTTTGAAACATTTAATGCCTCATTAGTTGAAAGATAATTTTTCTTCATTTGCAAAACTGCCAATTTCCAGAGTACCATCAGCACATATAGTTGTGTTGAACTTAAGCATTATTGAAGTCACAAAAAAACAAGCCTTGTGTTTTTACAACCCTGTATCTAAATTCCTCTCTGCTGTTAACAAGGAACAAAGAGTAGTCGGCCTTAGTTTTTAAAAAGAGGCCATTTGTCAAAGGAACCTGCGGGTATTGGAGGGAAGGCTGCTTTTCATAAAAGAGGAGCTTCATTGCTTCCTTTCAGGAGCAATTTTCTTCTGGTGGTGTGGTTCTTTCACCAGCTTGTCTGACTGCTCCTCCTCAGCCCCCTGGAAAGGAGGCAGCTGCTGGATGCTTGGTAAAGGGGCATCCATTACATAGTCATCCAATAAATACATATGTGGGATTTTAAAAAACATTCCCAGTTATCAAAATATGTTCACTATTAGACATTTCTACAGTGTTTGAATTTTAACATAAAATGTGAAAGTTTTGTAAATGAAACTTGAAAGGTAAACGGCTGTTAAATCCTGCTGTTTGCATATTGCTTCCAGATTTTTTCTATGTATATTCTAAATAATTTTTTTATAATATTGGGCTCTTTTACACTGTTTTAATCAGGTGAGCTTTCCTTTTTTATTTTGGTTGTGCTGTGTGGCTTGCAGAATCTTAGTTCCCTGAACAAGGATTGAACCTGGACCCTGGCAGTGAAAGCACATAACAGCTGAACCACCAGGGAATTCCAGTCAGGTAAGTTTTAATCATCAGTTATCAGTGGTGTTTGTTATTGTTCACTCACTGACTCGTGTCCAACTCTTTGCGACCCCAGGAACTGCAGCACGCCAGGCTTCTCTGTCTGCCATCTCCCGGAGTTTGCTCAAACTCAGGTCCATTGAGTCAGTGATGCCATCCAACCATCTCATCCTCTGTCGTCCCCTTCTCCTGCCCTCAGTGTTTACAGATAGGCATAGTCTCATCTCAGTGTTTACAGATAAAATCCCTGGGTTGTGAAGATCCGCTGGAGAAGGGAAAGGCTACCCACTCCAGTATTCTGGCCTGGAGAATTCCATGGGGTCAGGTTGCAAAGAGTCAGACATGACTGGGCAACTTTCACGTTTATTTGCTGAACTATTTGAAAGTAAGCTGCAGGCATCATGATGTTTTACTCCTAAATAGTTAAACATCCATCTCCAAACAGTAGGCACAGTCTCCTACATAACCCTAATACCAATATCACACTTCAAAAAAATCAGTATCTACTATGTAGTCCATTATTGCACTTTCCTCAATTGTTGCCCAGAATGTTTCATAGCTTTTTCTTGCCCAAGTGCTTACTTGTTACTTGGTTGTTACTTCTCTTTAGTCTCTTTTAATGCAGAAATTCTTAAGGTTTCTGTTTGCTTGTTTTCAGGGCATTGGCTTTTTTTTTTTTAATAAATATATCTCAAGAGTTGGACACGACTTAGTGACTACACCACCACCAGGTTAGTTATAGAATGGACCAGAGTCTGGATGTCCCTGCGTCTCCTCATTGCTTAATTCAGAATACCCAGCCGTTGCAGAATACATTCTTCTCAAATATGTGGGATGTCTGCCAAGACAGACATGCTGGGGCATAAAACAACAAAACAGAAAACCCAAACATGATCTACAACAGTAGTTCTCAAAAGGATGACCCCTGCCCCTGCCACCAAGAACACATTAGGCAACATCTAAAGACATTTTTGGTTGTCATGACTGGTGTGTATGTGTGCACAGGGGTAGAGGTTTTATTGGTTTCTATTAATAGCTGGAGAAGCAACTAGAATGGCCAAATATTTTATAATGCATAGGCCAGCCTCCTACAACACACAGTTATCCAGTTCAAAATGTGGAGAGTGGTGGAGTTGCAGAATCCTGTGATAGACACAGCAACCCCCAGTCTCCAGCACTTGGCTGCTCCCTCACCTGTTTTCATACCAACAAATGGTGTCTTTTGCTAGTTTGGCTCTCTGGTGAGTTCTCCTGCTATCCAAGGAGCAAGTGTCCGTGAACCAGCTCGTTGCAGAGGTAGTTGGCTAAGACTCTGTAAAGAGGCGGGTCCCTCATCCAGCATGACTGGTGTCCTTATAAAAAGGGGAAATTAAACAAACATTTATTTGGCCGTATCGGCTCTTAATTGCAGTATGCAGGCTCTCTAGTTCTGGCTCACAGGGTTATTAGTTGCTCCTTGGCATGTGAGATTTTAGTTCCCAGACCAGGGGTTGAACCTACATCCTGTGCGTTGCAAGACTGATTCTTAATCAGTGGGCCACCAGGGAAGTCCTTGGAAAGAGGAAATCATCCAGAGGTGCGCACACAGGGAGAACGCCATATGAAGACTGCCAGAGACACAGGAACTCCTAGAAGCTGGGAGATGGGCCTGGGCCACATTCTTTCCACACCCTTGATCTTGGACTTCTGGACGCCCAAGGTAAGAGAAACCCAAGTAAAATGGTAGGTGTTGCAAGAGGGCATCAGAGGGCAGACACACNACTGAACAGAGTCTTGTGCGTTGACTGTTCAGTCACTCAGTTGCGTCCGACTCTTTGTTGACCCCATGGAGTGTAGCACGCCAGGCCTCCCTGTCCATCAATCACCAACTCCTGGAGTTTACCCAAACTCATGTCCATTGAGTCGGTGATTGCCATCCAACCATGTCATCCTCCGTTGACTGTGTGCTCAACTAAAACATAAGTTCCATGGCTCCCAAGGCTTTGTTTGTTCACCCTTGTAGCTCCAGCACCTAGAAGAGGGCCTGCGGCATTGTACGTTCTCAGGATATATTTACAGAAAGCAGAGAGTCTATCACATCTTCCTACTTCCCCCTTCACTGCTTTTTTTTTTTTTTTTAACTCTGGACCTTACTAGCTCATGTGACTAATTGAGACTAGTTTTCACTCATGGCTTTATAGTATCCATTTTTATAAACATACCATGTGATTGCCTTTTATAGATAGGCTATATTTTTTAGATCAGGTCACAGCAAAATTGAGTAGAAAATACAGAGATTTCTCATAAATTCTCTGCACCCCCACACACATGCGCAGCCTGCCCCCGCTATCAATATCCCACACCACGGTGTACATTTATACAAAGAATCTACACTGCATATCACCACTACCCAGAGTCCATAGTTTACACTGGGATTCACTCCTGGTAGTCTACATTCTGCGGGTTTATACAAATACATACTGACATACGGTTTTCCCTGGTGGCTCAGCTGTAAAGAATCCACCTGCATGTGGGAGACACAGGTTCAGTCCCTATGTTGGAAAGATCCCCTGGAGATGGAAATGGCAACCCATTCCAGTATTCTTGCCTGGAGAATTCCATGGACAGAGGAGCCTGGCAGGCTATANCTCAGCTGTAAAGAATCCACCTGCATGTGGGAGACACAGGTTCAGTCCCTATGTTGGAAAGATCCCCTGGAGATGGAAATGGCAACCCATTCCAGTATTCTTGCCTGGAGAATTCCATGGACAGAGGAGCCTGGCAGGCTATAGTCCATGGGGTCTCAAAGGGTCAGACATGGCGTAGTGACTAAACAGCAATAATAATGATGATAATAACAAGAACAATATATCTACTGTTACATTACAGAATTATGCATGGCCCTAAAAGCCGTCTGTGCTCCTCCTGTTCATCCTTCTTCCCAAATACCTGCCAACCACTGGGTCTTTTCACTGTNGCGTAGTGACTAAACAGCAATAATAATGATAATAATAACAAGAACAATATATCTACTGTTACATTACAGAATTATGCATGGCCCTAAAAGCTGTCTGTGCTCCTCCTGTTCATCCTTCTTCCCAAATACCTGCCAACCACTGGGTCTTTTCACTGCTGCCATAGTTTTGCCTTTCCCATACTGTCATTTAATAGGAATCATACAATATGTAGCCTTTTTGGATTGGCTTCCTAGACTTAGTGATACAAATTTAAGTTTCCTCCATGTCTTTTCATGGCTTGATAGTTCATTTCTTTTCAGCACTAATATTCCATTGTATGGATGTGCCACAGTTCATATACACATTCACCATGCAATTGCTTTTTGATATAGATTTTAAAATTGTTAAGGGAGGGACCTACGTATTATAGATTTCCTTTCCTCTACTCCCAATCCCACTCAGTTGCGTACTGTAGGCCCTGCAAAAGAAGTGTTTCAACGACAATGACCCCAGTTAAACTCCTGCCAATCTGTGATAAACCACATACTCAGCTGTGCCTCTTGTATATGGGACATATTTTCTTGTTTGTGTTCACATTGTATATTGGTTCTGACAGCTCTCTGAGGATATGTGTATATCCCCCCACCCCCAGTTCAGTTCAGTTGCTCAGTCGTGTCCGACTCTTTGTAACCCCATGGACTGCAGCACGCCAGACTTCCGTGTCTATCACTACCTCCCGGAGGTTGCGCAAACTCATGTCCATTGAATCAGTGATGCTATCCAACCATCTCATTCTTTGTCATCCCCTTCTCTTCATTCCTTTAGGATGGAATGGTTGGATCTCCTTGCAGTCCAAGGGACTCTTAAGAGTCTTCTCCAACATCACAGTTCAAAAGCATCAATTCTTTGGCACTCGGCTTTCTTTATAGTCCAACTCTCACATCCATACATGACTACTGGAAAAACCATAGCTTTGACTAGATGGACTTTTGTCATTAAAATAATGTCTCTGCTTTTTAATATGCTGTCTAGGTTGGACATAACTTTCCTTCCAAGGAGCAAGCATCTTTTAATTTCATGGCTGCAGTCACCATCTGTGCAGATTTTGGAGCCCAAGGAAATAAAGTCTGTCACTGTTTCCACCGTTTTCCCATCTATTTGCCATGAAGTGATGGGACCAGATACTATGATCTTCGTTTTCTGAATGTTGAGCTTTAANCGGCTGCGACTCTGGAGCCCATGAGATGCAGCCACGGAGCCCGAGTGCCTTAGAGCCCATGCTCTGCAGCAAGAGAATAAGGCCCCGCTCCCCGAAACCAGGGGGAAAGAGCCTGCACAGCGGCGAAGACCAGCGCAGCTGAAAACACACAGACGTGATTTCTCTAAAAAAGGCAGTCCCCCTCCCCTCAGCCCTTGAGTGGCCGAGATAACGCCCACTCCACCTTCAGGGCTCCTCGGGCCCTGGATGAACCCCTAAAGGAGGGGAATTTGCCCCTCCTTTGCTACTGAATTCTTGAAGCCGAGCAGGGCATCTGTGCACTGCAGACACCGGATAAACACATGTCCAGGAAACCAGGGAATAACGCGGTCCCTCAGGGGAAGGCTGAGCCGGGCTAAGGCGACACGGTGCGTGAAGGACGCAGACAGGCACGGGGTCGGCAGGGCAGCGGGCAGGTGCAGCAGGGTCAAGGCGAGGCCGGTGGGGAGGGCAGGGTTCCTGAATAAAGAAGTGAGGCACACAGGACGCTCCTGCCTCCCCCAGGTCCTAACGGGAGACTCAAGTCTAGTGCGTCCAGATGGCTCTCTCCACTGCCCTTGTTAAAATCTTCCGCAAAGAGCGTCCATCTCCCAGCGAGAGCGCCTGAGCGCTCGGAGGCAGGACGCCGCCAGCGGGAAGGACGCTTGCAGGGCGCCCGGCCAGGCCGTCCTAACCGATGAGGCTGGCCCTGGGAACCCAGGGCCAGCGTGCGGAACCGCCCCGTCAGCCCGGCTTCCCTCTCCAGGGGACGACCGAGGACNACGCCGCCAGCGGGAAGGACGCTTGCAGGGCGCCCGGCCAGGCCGTCCTAACCGATGAGGCCGGCCCTGGGAACCCAGGGCCAGCGTGCGGAACCGCCCCGTCAGCCCGGCTTCCCTCTCCAGGGGACGACCGAGGACAAGGGGTAAGGAGCCTGAGAGGTCTCCCTCTGTAAACGTTCAGTCGTAAAAGGTATTTGTGGCTAAGAATCGATAGCTCTGGGTCAGGCTGAAGGCGGCCACCCGGAACCTTGGAGGTGTTCCGGTCGAAGCCTTGCACACCTGAAACACTTCTGCTGCCCCTTGGTGAGAATCATGAGCTCCTTCAGACAGATGGTCTTCGGAAAGGGAGGACGCGCTGAGAATGCGAATTAGGTGTCCAAGCAGGCTCCATCGGACCGTCCGTAAGCGTTGCGTCTGCAGCAGCACCGAGTTCAGCCCCACATCTGGCCTAGCGTGTCTCCTGGAAACTCTTCCGCAGTCACCCCGTCCGGCTCCAGGGATGGCGGGGGAGGGGTGGGTCCTTGTCAGTGAGATCTGGAACTCCAGGGGGAGACCCAAGTGTGTCTGGTGGGGACCCCCAGCTGGTGAGGAGTGGCCGNGTCTCCTGGAAACTCTTCCGCAGTCACCCCGTCTGGCTCCAGGGATGGCGGGGGAGGGGTGGGTCCTTGTCAGTGAGATCTGGAACTCCAGGGGGAGACTCAAGTGTGTCTGGTGGGGACCCCCAGCTGGTGAGGAGTGGCCGGCAGGGCTGTCCTCAGACTTGGCACAGCTGCCCCGGGGCAGGGGGGCAGGCAGAGCCAGCGACGTGACCGTCTCCAAGGTCCCTTCAGCCACTGGGAGAAGTCAGGGTGCTGAGATCTGACTGTTCCTCCCTATCAAAGCATAGCCACGAAGCGCCTTGAGGGCCAGAGGAGAAGGGGGCACCAGGGCATGAGATGGCAGGATGGCATCACTGACTCGCCGGACGTGAGTCTGAGTGAACTCCGGGGGCTGGTGATGGACGGGGAGGCCCGGCGTGCTGCAGTCCGCGGGGTCACAAGGAGCTAGCCAGCACAAGGAAACTCCTCGCGGCGGCTGGTGGAGAGCAGACTGTGTTTTGCAGGTGAAATGGTTCCCACATCACGAGTGTGTTTCTGTCTGTCCCCGCAGGTCCCTGCGCAGGAAGCACGTGCAAAGCCCGGCTGGCCCTGGGGTGGACGTCAGCAAAGCCCAGAAGGGCCTCTCAGGGCCCGGCTCCTGGACGGGGGGACGAGGGTCCCCGACGGGGCACAGGCTGAAGGGTCGGGGGAACAACGAGGGAGGCTTCTGGGAGGAGACTGGAGGGCAACACCTCCCAGAACCCGGGGGAGGGCTGCTGCTTGTCCACACTTCCTCGCCCTGCCCTCCCCGTCCAAACCACACTGTGAAAACACAAAGCCTAAGACTTTCTTCCCTCCTCCCCAGCTGAGGACGCGGGACGGTTTCTGTCTCCAGCTGGCCCAGGTGCAGGGAGCCGGGACCGGGGCGGGCAGGGCCGCACGCGGTGGGTGTGTTTTCCAAGGTCCAGGCCCCAGGGAGCCCAGCAGGATCTGGAGTGGAGAAGCGCCAGGTGAAACACTCCAGGGAGAGCACTTTAGTCCCAAGGAACGGGTTCCCGGTAGACCGGGGCAGAGGCTTGTCCAGAACAGCAGAAATCACCGAGATCAGTGCTCATGGGGCGGGGTGACAGGCTGTGTTCTGACCTGAGGTCTCTATCAGCTGCCTCGTCCTCTGCTCACACAACTCTCAGCGGTGGGGGGGGGGGTGGCCACTGCCACCGTCCCCTTTGTACAGATGACCTGCCCGAGGTCACCCCACCGCCTCCGGATCTTTAACACGCAGGGGTGAGAAACACCGCCCCCGTCCCCCGGGGAGGTCGCCTGTGACCCAGACACCCCGCCTGCTTTCCCACCGCACTGCAGGCAAATGGCGCTGGGGAGAAACTCCCCTGCCTTGTTACTTCCAGGAGGAGGAGGAAAAAAACCCAAATGATTTCCTTGAAAGGCTAGTGGTAACCCAACTTGCTCCTTGGAAGACAAGTTATGACAAACCTAGACAGCATATTAAAAAGCAGAGACGTTACTTTGCTAACAAAGGTCCGTCTAGTCAAAGCTATGTTTTTCCAGTAGTCATGTATGGATATGAGAGTTGGACTATAAAGAAAGCTGAGTGCCGAAGAATTGATNATTGTGATCCACATAGTCAAAGCCTGTGGCATAGTCAATAAAGCAGAAGTAGATGTTTTTCTGGAACTCTTTTGCTTTTTTGATGATCCAGTGGATGCAGGCAATTTGATCTCTAGTTCCTCTGCCTTTTCTAAATCCAGTGAATCCCCAGCCCCACTGCCAAAAAAACCAGAAAAAACCTTGGACAAAATGCAAACACCTGGGCACTGCCACAATTACCTTAATCTTGCTGTTGATCCAGTCCGTATCTAGTTCTAACGCCTTCGTTCGGCGAACAACACGACGAACCTTTTTGACTTCTTTCTCTGGCTCCACCTCCTCCTCCTCATCTCGTGGTGGTACATTACATAAGTGAAACGTGAACGTGCTGTCTGCAGTCCTTTGGCTAAATATGGCTTTGGTAGAAAAGAGAAAGGAAACTTAGATCTATTTCTCTCAAGGAACCCAAAGATTTTGAGAAGTTGGGATATCGGCCATATTTCCCCAAGCTCTTTCATTTTTTCCCATTCATTCTTTATCCCACACACAATTATCAAGGGCCTGTGAGGTGCCAGCTCAGTGTCAGATGCCTGACACCATGGTGAACACCACCCAGTCCAGACTTGGGGATGCGAAGAGTGACACACCAGCCACGTGCCAGGAACAAGTGAGGCTGCTGAGTCTGGTAATTTAAAAAAACAGGCTAAAGTGGAAGTCATTAAAAAAAAAAAAAAAGGAAACATACCTTAAGCATGCTATTTTAACTTAAAANGTGACACACCAGCCACAGGCCAGGAACAAGTGAGGCTGCTGAGTCTGGTAATTTAAAAAAACAGGCTAAAGTGGAAGTCATTAAAAAAAAAAAAAAAGGAAACATACCTTAAGCATGCTATTTTAACTTAAAACACAAATGTATACTAACACTATTTAAAAATTTTATTTTTAATTGGAGGACATTGCTTTCCAGTGTTGTGTTAGTTTCTGCCGTACAACAAAGTGACTCAGCTATATGTATACATATATCCCCTCCCTGTCGAGCCTCCCTTCCACATCCCCATCCCACCACTCTAGGTCATCACAGAGCACTGAGCTGAGCTTGCTGCGTTGTATTAGCAGGCTCCCACTAGCTAGCTATTTTATACATGGTAGCTAATAGACCAATTTTAAGTGCGGGACTCTGTGATCACATTTGCTCAAACTCCATTCATAATTTATTATCTATCACTTTCAACTCTGGCAATTTCTACATAGAGTGCAGGATTGTACACTTGAAAAAAAAAATCTGTATATCCCCCAGCCTTTTGTGTGTTTGGTGCACGCCCAGTTCTAAGCAGTATTTGTAAAGCTACTTTCTTATTGAGTCTTCTCAAAAGCATTCCATTTAGTTTTCACCGCAGCATCAAGTTTCTTTTTAATCTTCATTTCAGTCCATTTTTATAACTATTGAATTTTGCTACTAGCAATGGCAACCCACTCCAGTACTCTTGCCTGGAGAGTCCCATGGGTGGAGGAGTCTGGTGGGCTGCAGTCCATGGGGTCGCTAAGTGTCGGACATGACTGAGCGACTTCACTTTCACTTTTCACTTTCATGCATTGGAGAAGAAAACGGAAACCCACTCCAGTGTTCTTGCCTGGAGAATCCCAGGGACGGGGGAGCCTGGTGGGCTGCCGTCTATGGGGTCGCACAGAGTCGGACACTACTGAAGCGACTTAGCAGCAGCAGCAGCAGCAGCAGCAGCAAGGACTCTTCCCCGGGGGTTGGTCACCAGGGGGCGCCGCAGTGGGAGGCGCGCAGTCGCTATCAGCCAGGATGCTCTTCCCGCAAGGGGGCCGCTCCCTCCGCAACTGGAGTTGGGGGAGGTCAGTTAGAGAGCTTGGTTGTCCCACCACTGGGGCCAGCATAGCGTTGCAGGAGGTGTTGGAGAGGACGTGACAGCTTGTTGACCCGGGAGCTGGACAGGGCATGGAAGTCTCCTCACCCCCTTCCCGGTCCTTGGAATGTACCTTCTGCCCACGGTCCCCACATTGGGAACCCTTTGCAAGGATGCAGCCTNATTTCCATGATTAGAGGGTTGTTAATCAAGTGGAGTTTCATGATGTGAATAAAATAGGTAATCGTGCAATTTTCATCATTTATGATTCACCATTTATGAGCTGACATAGATGGTTTAGTAACTAAATTGCAAAAGGGAGTACATTTTTCTTTTTTTGTTTTTTGGGAGTAATCGTTTTATTTTTAAATTTTTATTGGCATGTAATTGATTTATACTGTTTTGTTAGTTTCAGGTGTACAGCAAAGTGAATCAATTATACATATAATACTTATACCCACTGTTTTTTTTTTAGATTCTATTCCCATATAGGTCATTACAGAGTACTGAGTCGAGTTCCCTATGCTATATAGCAGGTTCTTATTAGTTGTTTATTTCATATATAGTACTATGTATATGCCAGTCCCAATCTCCCAATTTATGCCTCTCCCACCCCTACCCTTAGTAAACACAAGTTTGTTTCTACATCCATCATTCTATTTTTGTTTCATAAATAAGTTCATTTGTACCTACCCCCCTACCTCAGACTCCACATATAATCAATATCATGTGATATTTCTCTGTCTGACTTATGTTAACTCAGTGTGATAATCTCTGTGTCCATCCATACTGCTGCAGATGGCATTATTTTGTTATTTTTNCTGTAAGTTCTCTTGCATGTAGTTCCCTTGCTTTTTAACCTGCTGCCTACAGTGTGGAGGGAACTGCCTCTCAGGTCTTTCCTTGCCCTCTGCTGCTTCTTGTTCAGTTGCTCAGTCGTGTCCAACTCTTTGCGACCTCATGGACTGCAGCACGCCTTGTCCTTCACTCTCTCCCGGAGTTTACTCAGACTCATGTCCACGGAGTTGGTGATGCTATCTTACAGTAGCATTTAGAATTTCACCGCAGGAACTTTGAGGTTGCCAACACAGAGGGCAAGGTGCCATCAGAGCTCACAGGGACCCTGTCCAGGCCTGGAGGTTGTGCACAGGGTGGAAATTGTCTCTAGTTTGCCAGGTGGAATTCCTAGCATAAGTGCTGCATGGTTGAAGGCTAGCGTGAGATCAGCTTAGTAATAACGGGTCACTCTGGAGAGATAGGCAGGGCTAGGTCGTTTCTTTATTCACTCACTCAGGAAATACGCATTGTGTTCACGTATGCCAAAAGCTGTCCTAGGTACCGGGGGTGGCATGGTGCCTGCTGCCCTTTCTCGTAGGGGATATGGACGCTACACAAGTGAACAGGTGAAAACTTCACCTGCTGGTGGCTAGGTGTGCCCTGAAGAAACAGCAAGCAGATGAGAAGAATGGAAAATGATTGTGCGTGTGTGTGCACACTGGTTTGTAAAGGGTAGCCAAAGGAACAGTTTCTGAGAGGGTGACTTTTAAGCAGAGACCTGAATAAAGTGAAGGAGCAAGTCACAAGGCTATTGGCATGCAGGGTGCTCTAGCCAGAGGACCGCACGTTCAAAGACCCTGGGGCAGGGAGGCCTGCTCATGTCATGAATAACAGGAAAGCTGGTGTGTCTGGAATGGACAAGAGCGAGGGCCTTTGAAACCACGTGGGGAAAATGTGGAATTTTCCTGGAGGTAGTGGAGGGCCATGAAAGTGTTTTGAAAAGATTTTGCTGGAAAGAATGTGAAGAAAGGACTGAGAAAGGAGAGGATGGGAGTCAGGGACACTGGGGCCATGAAGGTGTCTATGGTGGTGTCGGTGACATCGGAGAGGTGTGGGGTGGGGCTCGGCGAGAGGAGAACGCGGCTGTGTGCCCCTCAGGAACGGAAGGAGGCTGCTCCTTAGAGCTCAGAGAGGAGCTTGTCCTCAGGGAGATGAGGAGAGAGGTGTGCGGGGGTAGAGTCGATGATCGAGGAGAGCGCTTTGTGAGAGGTTTGGACGCAGGCCTCAGTCTCCCTCGGAGGAGCCCTTCTCCAGAGCTTCCTTCCAGAGTGGAGGCGATTTGTTCAGGGGAGGCGGATGTGAGCCCGGCTGCTCTTCCTGAGGGTCAGTCAGAAAGGGACAGAGAGCATGCCTGAAAAGGTCACGGTAACAAGGGACACGGATATGCTCGTTCTTTTCCCCTGTCAGAAGGCTAGAATCACGGATTGTCTGGTTTGTGCTGTATAACCAGCTCTGTCTTTAAAAGGGTGAGGTGTTAGGTTGCCTGTCTGAGCCTCAGTTTCCTTAAAGTGGGGTCAGGCTGGCTGCAGAGACCCATCAGGTTCCTCTGAAGTGATGCTGCTTGGAGGCTGCTGCCTGGAGACGGGCCGCAGGCCTGTATCCTTCACACGGGGAGCTTTGGGGTCTAGTGGCTCATGACATGAGCTGTGTAGTATCTCCCACTTCTTTTCACCCACAGGAGAGGCTATGTAATTTCAAAATGCAGGTATCCTTGTTTTAATATTATTCAAGAGTTCAGGGTCTTCCCTGGTGGTCCAGTGGTTAAGACGCTGCCCTCCCAGTGCAGGGGGCATGGGTTTGATCCCTGGTTAGGGAACTAGAACCCTGCATGTTAGACAACCAAAATAAATTAATGAAGGATTACAAGACAGTGGCAGCCGAACATTAAAAGCAAGCCCAGGTGAAAGGAAAAAGTTAAAAANAAAAGAGCCCAACACCTGTCTCTTATACACATCTAGATGTGTATAAGAGACAGATCCCCTTGTTTGCACACATGACTAATCTACTAAATCGCGTCTGACCAGCCTCGCTTTTGAGCAAGCTGATCTCTTGCAACTTGAACACGGAGAGCAGAGTTTTGTACAAAAAAGGCTGTGCACGATTGTTTAACCGTTCATTCCTTTGAAAATTCCTTTTGCTCCTGAGGGCAGAGGAATTCCGGAATGCAGGCAGAAATTCAGGAGGACCAACATGCAAGTTGAAAGCTCCAGCTTCTGACCTGTACCACGTGGCTCAGCAAGATGGTTACAGATAGCCCGGAAACTTTGGCCCGGGCAGTTCATCCTGCGCTGTGAAGTGCATCTGGATGGATCCACCCCGAGGTTGTTTATTTACAATGAGTGGAAGGAAAAGTTCTGAAACATCCTGTAACAGGATGTGCGGCCCGGCCTGGCCTGCCCGAACCCTCCCGCCAGAGGAGACCCGGAACGCTTACGGGATTAGTGACGACACTGCCCCCCAGTGGCGCGTCTGAGGCCTAGGCGAGTCAGCCGCAGGAGCCCTGCAGTTTCCCAGGAGAGTTTAGCCCGGGAAACTCCCAGCGGGTGTGTGGGAAGGGGGCCGCAGGAGAGGCGGAAGGAGAGCGTCCTTGCCGGTGGAGCTCATCTCTGAGGCTGCAGTGACAGGGCTCCCGAGATCCACTTAGAGCCTCAGCGAAAACTTTTCTCCTCGCGGTTCCAGCACGTGATACTAGGGGAAATCCTGATTAAAGATTCGTGCTAGGGCCCTGGGTTCTCCTCCAGCCTCGGAAGCTGCCCCTGGCCCACGTGCCTTTCCCTAACTAGGCTGAGCGGGACCCAGGTGGTACAAAGGCTCCGCTAGACCACATGCCCTCTGTGGCGCCCCGCGTGCGTGTGTGTCCACGCGCTCTCTGTGGCTCCGTGTGTGTGTGTGCGTGTGTGTGTATGCGTGTCCACACGCCCTCTGTGGCGCCCTGCGTGGGTGTGTGTGTCCACACGCCCTCTGTGGCTCTGTGTGCGTGCGCTGTCCTCCCTAACACTCTGGCTGCCCTGTGCTTCCACCTTCCTCCGGATGAACTGTGGCCCAATTCCTCAGGTGCCTGCGGGCAGGAATGTTTATAGAGAGCTGCCTCAGGCCTGGGGGAATGACTGGAATGCTGAGAATTTCAGGCACTACTTTTCAGCCCCGGGGAAAGAAAGTTTGGGCCCAGAGGGAGAGGGATGGGCTTTGGAAAAAAACACCTAAGATCGAAATGACCTCCAGCTAAGGAACCGGCTCAGAAACCTGTCTCCTCCAGGAGCCCTTCTCTGGACCTGGGAACTGTTACCCCTGGGCACGGTGGTGGTGGCGGTGGCGGCGGCTGTATAGCTGACTGTAGATATGCTGTCTGTATGTGCTCACTCGCTCACTCGTGTCTGACTCTGCCACGCTGTGGACCTAGCCCGCCAGGCTCTTCTGTCTGTGGGATTCTCCAGGCAAGAATACTGGGGTGGGTTGCCATTTCCTCCTTCAGGGGATCTTCTTGCTCCAGGGATCGAACCCCGGTCTCCTATGTCTCTGGCATGGCAGGCGGGTTCTTTACCTGCTGAGCAATTCTGCCAGCACTTAGTCGCATCCAACATAATTGGTAAACAAACTGAGGCAACACTGTGTTGTAGCCACCAGTCTCCCTGGTTTGAGCTGTAAGTACTGTTCCTGGGTTTGCTCCATCCTGGAACTTGCCTTCATTCATGACAGGAAAGAAGGGGGGAAATGGCAAGAGCTTGACTCAGAACTCTCACCAGAGCCCCAGTGACTTGCTATTCACACTAACTTTTTTATTTGGTAATTTTTTTTAATTTCTTGCACTGAACTCACATAATTATGAGAATGACCATCGAACTGTGCACTCAACCCCCTTGCAAAAATCAAGAATCTCACATGGGGAATGTGATTTGGTTGGTTGCTTAATGTGAGGCTCCTGTTTCAAATTATTTATCATCCTGAGGCATGTCTGGCTCTTGAGAGTTTAAGTTTACCTTCAAACACTGCAGCCACCTCACCCCACCACCCTGCTTCACCTTTGTCCCCATAAACATCTCCTTGGAAACATGAATGTGTTACTTAGGGTAGGAACACTGCCCCTCACATTCAAGGAGTGCAAACATGAACATGTGCAACCAGTTTTGTGAGAATCTTTCCTTAAGCGAGAGAATAAATATGAAAGAGTCTTTATCTTTCCCATAATTGCTACTGTGTTCTGTCAAAACTCTTCTCCTGGGTCGTAAGCGCTTTTAATGGTATCTCTTCAGGATTATAAATGCCTTTTTTTTTTTTTTAATTTACAATTCAGCAAACATTAAAATTTTTCTAAAAATATATTTAAAATTCTAATAGAAGTGTAGTTGATATATAATATTATATGCTATTATATTGTAAGTGCTTTTTAATGGTATTTGGGCCCAATTCCATGACTTGTGTTACTCCCAGTTTATTGAAACAGGGTCACTGAAATCTTAAGACTCAGTCACGTTCGTCTCTCTGTTGCCCACCTTGCCAGAGGAACCAGTCATCTTAGATGCTGAGGGCGGGATGGGGGCCTTTGTGCCCTCACACGCCAGTGCTCTTTGCTCTGCTTGCCCCCTCTGATGTACGAGCAGAAGATGGCAGTGCCTCCTCTTAGCAGCCTGCTTCCAGGAGGTCTGGACTCAGCTCTCTTCGATGTAGGCTGTGGCACCTTTCTGGCCAACGCTGATTGCCCTTGTCTGTGTGAAGGAGGCAGAGCACAGCTTCTCTGTTGGGGTGCGTGTGCTGGCTCTTCAGTGGGTTCTGCAGATTTTCCCTGGCCAGGCTCCAGGTGGAGATCTCGCTCAGGTGCAGGTTCCCCTTTAGACCATGGTACACATAGCTGCGTGGGAAAGCATGATGGCCAAAGCCCAGTCACCTGTGAAGTCTATCAGAGCCCAGTGGAGCCCTTGTCTTCTTGCTGTTCCAAAGAGCCCAACACAGCCCATCATCTTGTGCTGCTGGTCAGCTTCAGCATCTCTTTTGCTCCCCTTTCCACTCTCGGAAGGCTCGATGTGCCAGAACAACGATTTGCCAACTGTCAGACCACAGCCCTTCTCCAAGGCTCTACTTAGCAGTCTTGGTGGGAAGTGACATTTCAGCCTCAGTGTTATTGTGTGGGGAGCTCAGATGGAATACTAAGTTTCTAAACAGTGAGGGGCAATGGAAGGGATGGTTGCCACTCTACGGAACGCATTCCTCCCAAGAGGTACCCCCTGTCTCTCTCCCATTCTATTTCATCAAAGAAGTGGGTCTGCTGGCATGTTGACTGTCTCCAAGGCTGAGACCATACTGGGCTAAATAAGACACTAAACTCATGGGCAGCATGATGGAGCTCTCAGTGGCTGAGAGAGTGTAGTGTACCTACAGTGCTCGGCAGAGGTGGGGAAACATGTATTTGCCAATTATGGGGAAGACATAGAAACATTTATAAAATGCTATTGGGAAATAATTCAGAAAAGTGGGCTTAGAAAGAATCGATGCTACATGGAATGACGTTAACTGCCCCAATATACCAAGTGGTGGCATAGATAACTAGCTTGGGGTGCCTGTTCCACTCACATCTCCTTTTTCAGTTGTCAATGTATAGCCCTGCTGAAAGGATGGGTTCAGGTGGCCAGGTTTGTACCATGGAACCTACACACCTGTCCCCCAAATATTGCACCAGGGATGTGGAAACCTGATCCAAGCTGAAGTAATTCGATTTTCTTAGTTTCCTAATGACCCTAAAATGATGGTCCAGTCATGTTGAGTTAGGTCCAGTACCCCAGCTGAGTTTGACTTTGAGGGGTAGAAAGCAAAAATTATAATTTCTTAACAAGATAGATATTTAGGGCTCCTGTGGCAGGCTATTTCATTGCCATCAGGGACTTAGGTTTCTTGTGTCCCACTGCTCTGCCACCTTCAGCACCTGCTCCTCTCTGTCCAGTGGTGTGCTGGTAAACACTCTCAGGAGTGCAGTGAGGCATGGGAGCAGAAAATGTTGATCTGTAATGTTTGCCTGATTCCTATGTTGAAAATATTCCCACTATGGCCAATTTCAAGCTACCAGTGATTTAATCACTAGTTTGCAGAATTCTTGAATTTTAACAGTCTACTCTCTTCTAGCTGGTTCTTCCTCATGGTCCAGAATGGCTACCTCATCTCCAGCCATTAGAACTGCATTTCAACCAGTAGGGAAGAAGAAATCAAAAGGAAAAGCAAACTCCTTTCCCTTTAAGATATCTCCCAGAAGTTGTGCACAGCCCTTCCACTTAAATCCCCTTGGACAGAACTTAATCACATGACCATGTCTACTTGGGGTATGTATTGTTCTGAATTCCCACATGCTCAGCTAAAATTTGGTTTGTTTGTTTGTTTGTTTGTTTTACTAAAGAAGAAGGGAATAAATGTGGGGGGAAATTAGCAGTATCTATCATTCATCATGACACCCAATTCCACATCCATGACTAAGTTCATGAGGAGCAGAAGTCCACATTAAAAAGAAGTTCACTTTCAGAAGGAGAAGAATTTAGTGGGTGATAAACAGGTAGTCCCAGGTAGAGAGGGAATCGCTGCTTATTGTTATGATTTAGGCTGACCAGTGAGAATACTCCTTTCTCTTCTGAGTTGGAACCAGCTGAGGGACAGATACATAAAGCAGATGGAGCTAAAGTGTCATCTTTATTGCTGATTAAACTGTCTGATGAACAACAACCCTGCAGTAACAAAGGGTTCACTCACTTCACCCCCCAGATAAACTTACCCACCTAGTCCAAGCAGGACTGCCCAACTCTTTGCCCTGGGCACCTGCCCTTGAATGCTTCCTACAGAAGGTCCCCTTCCCCCTCATCACCGCCCCCCTCCCAAAAAAAAAGGGAGAACAAGAGGCTACATAAAGCATCAACTTTCTTCTCCCAAATTAGCTAGACGGGTAACTCAGATTGAATGAGGGGCAGGGAGAGAAGCCATGATATGTCCATCCATTACTAAATCATGAGGAATAAGTGTTCCCATCTACTATTTGTGACCTTTCAAACCTCTTGAGGTTTAACCAGTCATCCTACAGTGGGTTACATGAAATCTCTCTGAATCCTTAAAGCTATCTGTTTTTTTAAACCAACACACATGGTTTCTCTTAAAACTGTGTCTAATTAAGAAGTGTTACTAAAGGCTATCTTGTGTGGGTCAGACACTGAATGCTGTAGAATTTTACAAGAAAGATTGTGAGAGAGGATTGGAACACAAAATGGATTTTTCATGGAAGTGGTAAAACTTGAATTTGTTCTTAAAGTCTGGGCAGGATTTTGCTAGGTTGAGGGGATGGAAGTGTTTCAGTCATGGGGAATTTCACAGGGGAAAGGGGCATCAGTTCAGTTCAGTTCAGTCAGTCGTGTCCGACTCTTTGCGACCCCATAAACTGCAGCACGCCAGGCCTCCCTGTCCATCACCAACTCCCAGAGTTCACTCAAACTCACGTCCATCGAGTCGGTGATACCATCCAGCCATCTCATCCTCGGTCGTCCCCTTCTCCTCCTGCCCCCAATCCCTCCCAGCATCAGAGTCTTTTCCAATAAGTCAACTCTTCACATGAGGTGGCCAAAGTACTGGAGTTTCAGCTTAGCATCGTTCCTTCCAAGAACACCCAGGACTGATCTCTTACAGAATGGACTGGTTGGATCTCCTTGCAGTCCAACGGACTCTCAAGAGTCTTCTCCAACACCACAGTTCAAAGGCATCAATTCTTCAG
>SJYV01054786.1:23748-35781 GCA_006410875.1 Neotragus pygmaeus | reverse complement strand
ATTGCTGAAGCCTGGCTTGGAGAATGTTGAGCATTACTTTACTAGCATGTGAGATGAGTGCAACTGTGCAGTAGTTTGAGCATTCTTTGGCATTGCCTTTCTTAGGGATTGGAATGAAAACTGACCTTTTCCAGTCCTGTGGCCACTGCTGAGTTTTCCAAAGTTGCTGGCATATTGAGTGCAGCACTTTCACAGCATCATCTTCCAGGATTTGAAAAAGCTCAACTGGAATTCCATCACCTCCACTAGCTTTGTTCATAGTGATGCTTTCTAAGGCCCACTTGACTTCACATTCCAGGATGTCTGGCTCTAGGTGAGTGATCACACCATTGTGATTATCTAGTAGAGGTTAATCTTAGTGCCAAGGAATTCAGATGTTTTCTTTAGAGGTTGTTAAACAGGGAAAGAACTTGAGAGCAAAACAGAGACAGGAGCGTGGGGGAGGGTGGAGATGAATGGTTTATCTTG
The DNA here is from genome assembly GCA_006410875.1 of Neotragus pygmaeus. Taxonomy (NCBI): domain Eukaryota; kingdom Metazoa; phylum Chordata; class Mammalia; order Artiodactyla; family Bovidae; genus Neotragus; species Neotragus pygmaeus. The sequence continues at coordinate 35,313 of SJYV01054786.1, read as the reverse complement.
GGTTACCTAGGATATGCTCTGCCCACTTTGTAATTTCACAAACGGTTGAAGCCTTCTAATGAGTTAGTCCGATGAAAACTCGAGTGTAAAGTGGAGCCTGAATCACACTCCTTGAAGCTGGAAAAGAGACAATTGGTATTACATCCATCAATCATAGATTAAAACTTCATCTGAAATGGCTTAAAATCTTTAGATGCCAAAGTGGTGGCAGCCTTGAAGCTCTTTGAGTGTTGCTGTGTTGCCAGATACCGGGCTAAGCTTTGATGCTTTGGAGACCCCCCGTTGCAGTATATTAAAGCCTCTGTGTGTGTGTGTGCACGCTTAGTCATTCAGGCATGTCTGCCTCTTGCTGGCCCTGGGCCCGCCCAGCCCCTCTGTCCATAGGATTCTCCTGGCAAGACAGCGGGGCGCACTGCCACCTCCCCCTAGGTGCTCCTCCTCACCCTGTGACTGAGCCCAAGTCCCCTGCTCCTCCTGCACTGACAGGCGGACTCTTTACTGAGCCACCTGGGAAGCCCCGTATTAAATTCTTCAGTGCAGTTCAGCCACTCAGTCATGTCCGACTGCAACCCCATGAATCACAGCATGCCAGGCCTCCCTGTCCATCACTAACTCCCGGAGTTCGCCCAAAGCCATGTCCATCAAGTCAGCGATGCCATCCAGCCATTTCATCCTCTGTCGTCCCCTTCTCCTCCTGCCCCCAATCTCTTCCAGCATTGGAGTCTTTTCCAATGACTCAACTCTTCACACGAGGTGGCCAAAGTACTGGAGTTTCAGCTTTAGCATCAGTCCTTCCAATGAATACCCAGGACTGGTCTCCTTCAGAATGGACTGGTTGGATCTCCTCGCAGTCCAAGGGNCCTGAGAGGGAGCTCAGTGGTGCAGACACACAGAAGAGAGAATTTCCCAGCAAGAGGAACGACCTCTCCAATGTACTAATGAAACTGCTGAGGGCAGTGCGAATGTATTGATAGGATGATACATCTGTCATGATTTGATGGATAGGATGTAAAGGTGAAACACCTGTATGGCTACTGAAACCACCCAGCTTTTAGGATGTGGGTTGTGCGCAGGCAGATTGGGATTTAAAGATTCAAGCTGCCTGAGCTGGTTGCTTGTTCCAGAAAACAGTTCTGTTTCTAGGTCAGCGTTAAGGTGATGCAGATGACCTGGATTTTTAGCTTTCTGTTTCTGGTTGGATATGGCCATGCAGTCATAACATCAAGGGAAGACACGGTGTGGCCTGTGAATAAATGCATGTTACCCACTTGGGCACAAGGAGACCGCTGCCAAATGATAAAACCCAACTTAAGGGAAAGTTGCCACCTGCAGAAACAGTACGGGGAAAATGTGAGCCTTAGGATAAGAGAAGTCACTCCAAAGTTAAATACCCACCAGCAGGGTAAGGTGACGGAGAAGGCAATGGCAACCCACTCCAGTACTCTTGCCTGGAAAATCCCACGGACAGAGGAGCCTGGTGGGCTGCATTCCATGGGGCTGTGAAGAGTCGGACACGACTGAGCAATTTCACTTTCACTTTTCACTCTCATACATTGGAGAAGGAAACGGCAACCCACTCCCATGATTTTGCCTGGAGAATTCCAGGGACAGCGGAGCCTGGTGGGCCGCTGTCTATGGGGTCGCACAGAGTCGGACACGACTGAAGTGACTTAGCAGCAGCAGCAGCAGCAGCAGGGTAAGATGATGCCTTCCAGGGTCTGAATGGGCACCCAGGGAAGCATCCTTGTCTTTGCTGACTTGGTAACACATTATGGAAATGTGTTCTAGAAAATAATTAGAGCTCATTAATAAAATTTAGCCATAAGGATATTTATCAACATGCTGTTTTAAAAGGTCACAGAAAACAGAAGCAATAAATGATTAGTAATAGGAAACCAATTAAAAATATTATGGTTTGGGGAAGTCCCTGGCAGTCCAGTGGTCAGGATTCTGTGCTTGCACTGCCAGGGGTGTGGGTTCAGCCCCTGGTCAGGGAACTAAGATCCTGCAAGTCATACAGTGGGGCCAAAAAAATTACAGTTTAAAATATAATGTGATGTAGCCATTAAAACGATGTGTAGAAAATTGAAAGTGTGAAATGATGCTCCTATAAATATGTAATATTTATATGTAATTATGATATAGAAGGGGCTTCCCTGGTAGCTCAGCTGGTAAAGNGAGGCCAAAAAATTACAGTTTAAAATATAATATAATGTGATGTAGCCATTAAAACGATGTGTAGAAAATTGAAAGTGTGAAATGATGCTCCTATAAAGATGTAATATTTATATGTAATTATGATATAGAAGGCGCTTCCCTGGTAGCTCAGCTGGTAAAGAATCTGCTTGCAATGCAAGAGACCCCAGTTTGATTCCTGGGTCCAGAGGATCCCCTGGAGAAGGGATAGGCACTCCAGTATTCTTGGGCTTACCTGGTGGCTCAGATGGTAAAGAATCTGCCTGCAACGCGGGAGACCTGGATTCAATCCCGCGGCTGGGAAGATCCCCTGGAGGAGGGCATGACAACCCACTCCAGTATTTTTGTCTGGAGAATCCCCATGGACAGAGGAGCTTGGTGGGCTACATCCATAGGCTAAATTTTATTAATGAGCTCTAATTATTTTCTAGAACACATTTCCATAATGTGTTACCAAGTCAACAAGTCATCCAACACGACTGAATGATTAAGCACAGCACAGCACATGATATAGAAATAAATATGCCTTAAAGGGCAGGTTACAAGCACTATACAGTGTCTAGGAAAGACATAAGGTGCGAAAGTGATTATCATCTCTGGATGGGAGTGAAATTTTCAGAAATTAAAAAAAACAATTTTTTTTTTTTGGCTACACAGCATGTGGCCTCTTAGTTCTCCAACCAGGGATTGAACCCATGGCCCCTGCAGCGGAGGTGTGGAATCTTAGCCAGTGGACCAGCGGGGAAGACCCTGTATAAGACTGATTTTTGCTTTTGCTTTTTTCTTTTTGCTTGTCTACAGTTTCTCAAAGTCTACCATGCACATGTATTACTTGTGCAACAAGGAAAGGAAAAGATACAAATTAGGGGGTGTGTTCTGTTAGTCTGGTTTTGCTTTTTATGAACAGAGGCTTCCCGTTGGATCATCAGGTCTCCCTGTCTGCTTGGTAGGCTCAGGGATTGGGGGCGCAGCTACTGAAGTTGTGAGTGGGTTGGTCAAAAATGGTTCGCGAGGCTGTCAGCATGGTGGGTAGGACTGATCGTTTGTGCTTTGGCTTTAACTCAAGCCTGTTCTTTTTTCCTGGGCCTTGTGATAAGCTAGAACCATCATCTATGGGCTGTCCTCCCCAGATACTCACCTGCTTCCAGAAACTTCTTATACAGAAATATTTTCCCTTCCAGGAGCTCTTTCTTTGACAGATCTTTTTGGCCCAGATAATCCTGTTCATACGGATAATCCTGTTCAAACTGATACTTGTTTCCTGTCAGGTAATTTGCCTCCTCCTCCAGGTACTGGTCTTTCTCTGGAGTCTCATCCTCTTCAGGAAGTAAAAGACCTTCCGTTAAGCTCTGCTCATCTCCCTTAGTACCTTCTTCCTTCGAGGAGAAGGTCTGCGTGTCGTGGTGGAAAGTTGTGGAAGGGTGTGGAGGTGGTGTTCCTGATGGCTCAAGATTTTCAGCAGACATGCCGGGAGGCATTTAGCAGATAAAAGCCTTCTGCAGCAGGGAGTCACTACTGCATCATCCTGGCAACAAAGGAATACAAACCCGTTAGTCAGTAATGACCTCCTGCAGATCGTGCACTCACTTCATTCAGTGGTCTTGGGATGGCCCTTGGAGAGTGTGGATCAGTACCTGGTGGCCCATGAAAAGGCACAGAGAGAGGAGACAGAGGGTTTACCCTCTGGGAGCTGGTTGGAGAGAGACCATAGCTGAAGGTATCACTTTTGAAATGACATGAAGTCAACCAGGAGGGCTGCAAAGTGGGGGAGTGATTGGTGTTTAGTGGCACCATTATTAGAAGACTTGCTTATTCATTAAGAAATACTATTGCTACAATAATCAGAACACAGACTTGTCTCCCAGGAGTTTCAAACTGGGGAGAAAGACAGACAGTCAGAAACAGATTTCCATACACAGAGTGACAAGCACAGTGGAAGAGGTGCAGGCAGGGTGGTCTGGATACCGTGAGCAGGGCCTTGGTCTGTGGCTGGACGTCTGCCAAGGTCCCTAGGGTTGGACGTCTGCCAGGCACGTTCCCCAGGCTGCAGCCTCTGCTGGAAGCACCACCCCCTTGGCAAAGTCAGTTTACTCAGCAAACACTTATTTTTACTCCCCAGATTTAACAACTGTGAGCACCTACATCTGCCCAGGGGGTCTTCCATGTTCCACCCTAGGCTCCATCTATACCCTTTATATTTCCATGAAAGTAATGATTTTGCTATATTAAACAGTTTCCACATCTGTCTTTCCAACAGAATGTAAACTTCTTGAGGGTAGGAAGGATTAATTCTCCTTTTTAAAAAGTATTTCTTTAAAAAAAATTATTTTATTATCTTTGGCTGTGCCATGTGGCATGTAGGATCTTCGTTTCCCGACCAGGGATTGAACGCCCAGCTCCTGCATTGGAGGCACGGGGTCTGAACCACTGGACCCCCAGGGAAGCCCCAGGAAGGACTGATTCTTGTTTGCAAATCTGTTTCGGATCCGTCCTCTCTCCTCCGTGACCCGCCGTGACTGCTCGCAGCTAACCGCGCCGTCTCTAGTCTGGGTTATTGCCACGCGCTCTTAACTGGCTTTCCTGACACTGGTGCTGCTGCCCTAGTCGTTCTCCGCCAGGAGTGTTCTTGGGAAAATATAAACCGCATCAGGACATCCACAGCTTCACAGTCCCCCGATTGCTTTCTCTTGCACTGAGAATAAAACGCGAACCCCACTCCAGGGGGGCTTCGAGGGTAGAGCCTTCTGGTGGCTCAGAGGGTAGAGCGTCTGCCTGCAATCCTTGGGTCGGGAAGATCCCCTGGAGAAGGAAATAGCAATCCTCTCCAGTATCCTTCCCTGCAGAATGCCATGGACAGAGGAGCCTGGTAGACTACAGTCCACGGGGCTGCAAAGAGTCGGACACGACTGAGCGAATTCACTTTCACTTTCCGCTCCAGGGCTCCCAGGGCTGGCCAGTCTCTCTGACCTCTGTTACTGTTCCTTCTTGACCCTCCCACCCTGTTATTCTCTCATAGAGCTCTTACCCTATTTCTATTTTTGGTTCTGTTTCCATGTTTACTTGTTCAGCCTTTCTTTTCCACTAGACCCTAAGTGTTTCAATGACAGTGACCTTGTGTGGCCTGTTCCCCACTCTCTCTCCAATAGTTGGCTCAGTGCCTGATGAATAATAAAAGGTCCCCAAAGTAAATGACTAGCGACTGAATGAAGGACCAAGAATAGATGTCTCTAGAGCAGGGCATCCGCAAATTAAAAAATGTTAGTAATTACTCTGCACAATGGGGTAAGCTGCAGGTATCAGACCCAAAATCTTCCTGTCTGCTCTAAGGACTTTAGAGAGAAATTTCTTTGCCTGTCTTTCCCCAGATATCTGATTGGGAAGCTCTCTTCTAGGGAACCAGCCAGTTGAGATCATGAGGCTAACTCTCTAGCATACGTGCAACATGATGCCTGGGATGAGGGGTGTGATGTGCAAAGACATTCCTAGTGAGACAGGCTGGACCTGGGGCCTTTTACTGCAGTGCTTATACCTGGAAAAACGTCTCCTCGAACAGAATACAAAGAAACCATAAGGGACTAAAGATAACTGTGAGCGTGTGCAGCTGGAGCAAACGATGAACAGTGAGAGAACAGCAGGTAAAACCTAACTTCCACTTCTGAGATGCTGGGGAGGCAGACCATGCAAGTCACCCCTCCAGCCGGTCCCACTGATCGGCTCCCACCCTCACCCCATTTAAGGGACTAACTTGCCCCCGTCTCAGGGGTCTGCAAGGGCACCTGCTACTTGCTTTGGCTCCCTAGTACCAGCTGCAGCACAAGTCCCAGTAAAGCCTTGCCTGAATTTCTCGCCTGGCCTCATCAACTGCTATTGATGAAAGAATCCAGGACTTCTATGGTGGCCCAATGGTTAAGGAACCACCTGCCAATGCAGGCAGCGCAGTTTCCACCCCTGATCTGGAAAGATTCCACATGCCAAGAGGCAGCCAAGCCTGCAGGCCACAACTACTGAGCCTGTGCTGCAGAGCCCTGCTCCCCAACAGGAGGAACCAGCACACGGAGCAGCCCTCATGCCGCACCTGGAGAGTAGCCCTCACTTGCCAAACCTCGGGAAAGCCCACACGCAGCCACGGAGGCCCAGGGCAACCAACCAAATATAATAAATAATTCAAAAAATAAAGATGCCAAGAACCCAGGTTGAGATCAATAATAGGCCATATTTGTGCACCCCCAGGATTGCTAGAGCCCCTGGATTACTAGATTCCCATAGGATTCACCGGGGGGCGGGGTGAGGAACATATAGAGGTGCACTGCCCAGACCTCTTTTCCAAGAAGGACTAGCTGCCCAGCTGTGGGGTAGCTGGTCAGCAGCCAGCCCTCAAGCCCCCAGCCCCTTTAAGGTCTGCCTCAGCTGCTGGGGGCCACCTTCCAGAAGCCACTCCCTTCTTGGGGCTGCCTGCATCTGGTGATGAAACAAGGCGGGGGTATAAAGGTCCAGGCGAGCCCAGGCGGGACACCGCTGAGAGATCATAGGCCCCTCTGCCCCCACCGCACTTCCTCCAGTTGGGTCAGGGTTGCCAAGCCTGCTCCACGGCACTGTCCCCCTTAGTCTCTCCTGTATCCCTGCCGGTCCTTTCTCAGGGGTTGGTCCCAAAGACACATTTAGCATCTCTGCCCGGTTGCCTCCCAACAGTTTACATCTTACCCTCTATTTCCGGAGAACCCAGCCTGTGACAGGCAGCTTCATAAAATGTAAATCCGGAAAAGAACTGATTGTGAGATCCGAGGAGAAGGGATCGCCTGGTGGATCGCTTGATGGTTTAAAGGGTGGGAAGGTGGGGAGTAACCGGACCTGTCCTGGCAGGGGTGATAAGGCAGGAAAAGTCAAGACAGAGCCAGGGTGGCGGACTTCAACACCCATATTGAGCATCTTGTTGTGCTGGGTGGTGACCTGGAAGGTGGTGTGATTAAAGTGACTCTGGTGCAGGAGGGTTCTTGCGGCCCCTTGCCAGACAGTTAGGAAGTAGAGCCTGGGAGATGGCCTGCAGTTGACTTGCTCTCTCTCCATCACTTTACAGGCCTGTGAGCGCGTTCTTTCATGTAGGCTATCTCAACTGCTTTTTGGAGGCAGTGACCGTGGAGGATGTTGCCTTTGTGGCCAAGGTTGAGCTGTGGGAAAGCTTTGGGGTTTCTCTCTCTGTCTGAGGAGACTCTTCTGTTTTAAAGGAGCCTCTCCAGCCTTATTTTGATGTATAACCTAAATGTGTCACCTGTTATGATGTAGAAGCTGCATTAAGGGTTAGCTGTCCAGGTCGAACTCCTGCTTGCTCCTGAGACCTGTAAGCCACGGGGACAGGAAGGGGTGGGAGGACCGTGAGAGCCCATGAGGGGGTTCTGTCCCAGCCGAGCCCTGGGAGTGGTGGAGGCGCACACTCAGCACCAGCCACTCCATCAAAGGTCTTCTTGCACTTTGGAGACCCTTCTGACATTCATATTTTTTAGCTGCTTAAGATAAAAGATCAAAATCAGCCAGTCCCCTGGACAGCCCAGAAGGCATTTATCAACACCATGCTGTCACTCACGGTTAAGAGTCTTCTCTCTCTGTTTTCAAGCCTTGTAAAAAATGCTCCAGTCAGCTGCAATCTCATTCCAGAGGTCAGAAAAGAAACTGCATTCTCGACACTGTCCCTTTAATTCTCCTAGAAATTTATAAGAAAAGCTGTCGGGCAGAAATAGATGGTAATGGCAACCAGACATCCAGTGTCTGAGACAGACATCTCGGTTTTGACTTGGGATTTAGAACTTGACTCATTTTGACCCTGGTTTCTGAGCGATTGTGGGTTAATTTCTGTGGTCACAACACAAAAGGTCGGCTTTATAAGGGCTGCTTATGATCAGCCGATTATAGCTCATTCTTTCCTGGATCAGCTTTACAAAAAGGTTGCCTCAATCAAAGGAGGCTGCCAGCCTTATTTTATTCAAGTTAAATACTTTTTTTAAACAGTTAGAGCAGATATTTAGAACTGGCAGAATTCACCAAAAGACAAGGATTCTGGCTTGTCCTGGAAATAGGTGTCTCAGGGACCCTGGGCTGGCTTCCCCTGGCAGGGACAGTTGTGTGGAGTGGAGGCTGTCCTCTCTGAATGGGACGGGTCTCCTTTTCTGCTTCTGTCCACGTCACTACCTTGATTCCCAGGCAGGCTTATCACTGCATGTGTCCTATTGTTTTCTGGTAGGAAAGTCTAGTTGTCTGTCTCTATCAGAAAATAGAGCCACGTCGCCATCAAAAGCAGGAAAACAGAAGCTCCCGAGAGGTCTACTCTTTCTCACACTCTCCTCCTTGGCTTGGTCTTTCTGGCAGGTGAAGGGTGGAGCCTCCAACTGGAGCTATTTGGTGGCAGTGGGTACAGCGTTTGCACAGTTCACGGCTGCATGCCCGCCCCCAGCATGGCGTTTTGGGCACGTGGTTGCTACTTAGTGATCCCTGCTGAATGAATGCATGGATGATCAAAGAAAAGCTGTAATAATGTGCTACGTGCTTTGCCCGGTATCCTTACTGAGGAATGTGCTTATTTAGTGAAGAGGGGAGCAGCTGATGCCGGAGGTCAACATGGTACCATAGTCTCGTAGATTTCTATCTGCGTGACCCCTTCCACATCGTGCTGTGAGTCAGAGGCCAACTGAATTCCCTATGCTGAGGTTTTCTTTGGATCTCATCTATCATTCTGAGGGGCTAAGGCCAGGATTCCTGAAATATTCTTACTTGAAATAAAGAGGAGGACACAAGTAACTAAAACAGAGACAAGACATTGCACTCTGTCTTTACAGGGCTGATGGGATGCCTAGACTGGAAAGAGGAGGACGAGTGGCCTAGGAAGGCTCCGCATTCTGGTTGTGGGGTCAGCAAGGTCTCTCCTCTGGTTTCCCTGGTTGGAGGACACTGGTGCTTCTGAGTTGTTCTTTGTCCCTCTCACTGGGGCTGTGGCCCAGCTGACATGCTGAAAGGCGTCATGCTTTGGAAACCAAGTGTGGCCAGCAGGCCGGCCTTGCAGTAGGGCGGGAAACCAGCTGTGCCGTAAGGACCGGGCTCTGCCCATCTCCTGAGGCCCTCTGCAATGCCCTGGGTGAAGATGGGGAAATCTGAGGTTCTGATTGAGGGCAAGAGGAGAAGGGGGTGACAGAGGATGCGATGGTTGGACGGCATCACTGACTCAATGGACATGAGTTTGAGCGAACTCCGGGAGGTGGTGAAGGACAGGGAAGCCTGGTGTGCTGCCGTCCATGGGGTGGCAAAGAGGCAGACACGACTGAGCGAATGAACGGCAGCAGCACGGTCCTGCTCTGACGGCTTGGCCAGCACAGCTGTCCTTCCCTCATCCTCCTGGCCCTTCCTCTGCCCTCAGGGGAAGCAGCTCCGGGACCTCACTGGACCCCTGGCTTCTCAGCACCAAGGGTCCTCCTTTGTCACCACCATCACCTGCTTTCACATCTCAAAGGGAAGGAAGGCTCCCCCTCTTTCCTGACACGCAGGGCAAAGGAGGGCCCTGCCCAGTGACCCTGAGAGCCCTCTGGCCCCTCCCCAGGGTCTCATGAGAGGCCTGGGTTCCCTGGCTTGACCTCCCTTGCCCCAGGTCCCATGCTCTCTGGGTCTAACCACCACCCCTCCCCTGGCTCCAGCAGGGCGGTGCAGCTCTGTGCCTTGGCCAAGTCCCTGGTCAGTAATTCAACATTGCTTCTGAGGGACCTGCTCTAGACCGTCAGGAGAGGAGAGGTCTGTGTGAGAATGAAAGGGGAAGGCGAGCAAGATTGAAAACTCACCTTGAGAAAGAGAAGGTTGGGATGGGGGCTCAGTTTCCTGGGGTTAAATCCCAGCTTGGCCACTTACAAGCTGTATGATTTTGACTGAGGTTCTTACCTCTCCTGTGACATAAGTTTCCTCATCTGTAGAATAGGAATGGTAATAGTACAGCCTGCTAAGGCCTTAAATAGTTCTTGGTACAGAGAGAGGAAAAAGACTGCTTCCTGGTACTGATGTAAGCCTAGGTGTTGTTCAGTTGCTCAGTCATGTCTGACTCTTTGTGACCCCGTGGACTGCAGCATGCCAGGCTTCCTTGTCCTTCACCATCTCCTGGAGCTTGCTCAAACTCATGTCCTTTGAATTGGTGATGCCATCCAACCATCTCGTCCTCTGTCGTCCCCTTCTCCTGCCTTCAATGTTTCCCAGCATCAGGGTCTTTTCTAATGAGTCAGCTCTTCGTATCAGGTGACCAAAGTATTGGAGCTTCAATTTCAGCATCAGTCCCTCCAGTGAATATTCAGGGTTGATTTCCGGATGTTTAGATATTCAGGTCTGTCCATCCTTCAGTTCAGCTCCTAGTGGCTGGGCCTGTGGGAGGTCATGGCCCACAGGGAGTGACTGCAGTGAGTGAGCGCCCTTATCCTTAGGAGACCGGACCCCTCTTTACGAAGCTGCCTCACCGAAGGGAATTCTGTGGTGGTGTTTTATCTGTCAGTACAGAACCTCTTTCCCCATGGGTCAGTCTGTTTTCCAACTCTCAGCCCTGATCTCAGCCATTATTGTAAAACAGCCTGGATGAGGCCGCTCATTCAGTCTCCGACAGCCTGGTTCGGAAGTCCTGGCATTGAATCAGAGCCTTCTTCACTTTGACTCCCTCCCCGTCATCAGCCCTTTTCAGTCCTGGGGGAGCCTCAGTGAAGAGCTCTCACTCCTCCAATGCGCAGCCGCTCAAAGGTCTGAAGGGAGTGGTCAGACCTTCTCCCAGGACTCCAGGCTCAGCCCCACAGCTGCATTTTCAGCATCTCCACTCACCGTCTAACAGACATCTGAGACTCTCCCATCCAAACTGGGATCCTGCTCTTCCTCCCTGGACCTCTTGGCTGACAACAAAGCCTTTGGGGTCATGTGACACTTTCCTGTCTTTCCCAACCTACATCAGCCCACCAAAGGACCTCCCCACTTCTCACCTGCTCTGAGTCCCGTCACTTCCCCTCCCAGCCCGAGCCACTATCAGATCTTGCCTGGGTTACTGAGGTGACCTCTAGCATGTCTGTTCTTCACAGGGTAGCCAGCTTGCAAGACACAAATCTCATCGCCTCACTCCCTGCCATACATCCCTTCAAGGCCTCCCATCTCTTAGATTAAACGCCGAGATCTGGGATTTCCTTGGTGGTCTAGTGGCTAAGTACAGGAGGCCTGGGTTCATTCCCTGGGCAGGAAACTAGATCCCACATGGCCACAACTAAAGATCCTACGGGCTGCAACTAAGACCCCATGCAGCCAAATAAATAAATACATAAGAAAAAAAAAAAAGCCAAGGCCCTTTCAGGGGGCTTCCTGACTGCCCCCTCCCCG
>SJYV01054786.1:0-23648 GCA_006410875.1 Neotragus pygmaeus | reverse complement strand
GTCACCAGCCCCATCACGGCATTTCCCATCTCCCTTAAGCTTCTCCACTTTCCCTTTTTTCCAGAGCACATATCACTTCCGCAACATTTTGTTGTTCGGTCACTCTGTCATGTCCGACTCTTTGCGACCCCCTGGACTGCAGCACGCCAGGCTTCCCTGTCCTTCACCATCTCCCAGAGTTCGTTCCCCAGCATACTCCGTGCTTTATTCACTTGTTACCAGGCGTTGTCTGTCTCCTCTCACTGGGATGTAAGCTCCCCGAGGGCAGGGATCTTTGTTTTCTTCACTGATCAGCCCGCGCCTAGAACCATTACCATGGTAGGTAATGCTGTGTATTTACTGAACGGAGAAGCTCCTTCCAGAGCTCACAGCCGGGTTGGTTTCCAGGTTCTCCTCCACAGTCTTGGCTGCCCGCTGCTGCGCTGTTTGGGTGTCAAGAGCTCCGGCTTGAACGTGAGGCCATCTCCCCGCACTGCGTGGGGGTCTGAGAACACTTAGGGGCTCTGGAGCACCATCTCCAAAAAAGGGCAGGGCATTCTTTTGCTTTCTAACTGGGGCCTCACGTTTTCTCCAGCTCCTCCCAGTAAGTTTTTATTGGGCTGCTGGCCATTCCTATTAACCGTGTCCTCTTCAAATCATGGACACAAATGTTAAACCAGAGAGCACTGAGGACGGGACCCTGAGACCACCCCCTCTGCTCTGTGACTCCCCCTCTCAGCTCCTTGAGGCCCCTCCTTCTTGGCTCCCAGGACCCCGTCCCTTGACCCTTGAGGCCACACCCCTTGACTCTTGAGACCCCACCCCCTCAATTTTCTACTATCCCCCTTCCCTTTGGCTTCCTGAGACTTCCGCCCTCTTCAAGGTCTACCCCCTTCTTTAAGGGGTGGGTGGAGCAATCCTGACCTCCATGACCTGCTCTTCCAGGGATCCACACAGCCTGTCAGTTCTCGCAGATGCTTCCCAACCATCACAGGACATGTCCTGGAATTCTGCCCAGCACCAGTATCAAAACCACCAGGGCTATAAGTTTTCACCTCTACCTTCTCTCCTTTTACTTAAATCAGGAAAATGTTCTCCTCTTTTCACATTTGGGGTTCTACTCTGTCTTCTCTAGGCTTCACCGATTTGTAGAATACTCTGAGTTGTATTATATGTATTATGTATACATATATATGTATTATATAATACATACGTATGATATGTTTGTAACAAATGTGTCATATTGAACGTATTCATCATAGCTGTTTTGCGCAGCAAACGCTATTCTCTGCAATTTACTGATGACAACACTGAGGCTCAGAGAAAGCAAAGGTCTTAGTTAGACAATTAATAAGTGGCCAAGCTTGGACTTGAACCCGTATCTCCCGTCCCCAGGTATGCTGTTCTTTTATAATACCGGCTGCTGTGTGGGCAGAAAGTCTTGCGTTGTTTGGAAGGCAAGCTCTTAGCGCACTAGTCTGTAAAGAATCTGCCTATAAAGCAGGAGACCTAGGTTGGATCCCTGGGTCAGGAAGATCTCCTGGAGGAGGAAGTGGCAACCCACTTTAGTGTTCTTGCCTGGAGAATCCCATGGACAGAGAAGCCTGGTGGGCTGTAGTCTATGGGGTGGCAAAGAGTAAGACGCGACTGAGCTAACACTTTCACTTTTCCTTTTCAAAGCCTCCTCCTCAGCTATAGTTAAATATTCGTGTTCTCCATGATCCAGGAAGGAGAGTGAGGAGAGGGAGGGAGGGGAAAGCTGGCTTTCTGTCATTTACTGAGCACTTACTATGTACTCAGAACAAAGTATTTTACTTTTATTGTTAAACTTCAAGATTCACAAAAATCTGGTAAAGTATGATTATCCTATTTTTCAACGAAGAAAACCAGACCGTGTAGAGATTGGTAACTGGCTTAGGCCGTGGTTCCTAAGCACCACATTTGGGATTCAGACTACATCCGCTCAGTTCCAAGTCTAAACCGCCCTGTACCAGAGGGGATTAGCAAGAGATGTCATCTTTCCAGTCTTTACCACTCAAGTTCTTAGCGGTTCCTTCAAATATTCCGAGAACAAAGAAACTATTTAAAAGAACAAAGAAATAATCTTTAGAGTTTCTAATTGCTAAAAGGAAATTCATTCAGATGAAAAGACATCCTTAATTAAAAGCTTACTGGACTCCTTTTCAAGAGTCTTATAGAATGGCTTTGAATTAACCTCCCTCAAACTGTCAGTATGGTGTGAAACAAAGCAGGTAACTGTTATAGCCGATGACGTATTCTATTCAGATGGTTCAACTTAGCGTCTCAGTAGAAGCATATATTTTGAGTGTGCCCCAGCAGAGTGCTAAGACACCGTTGTTCTCAATATGTTTGAACACATGTGTTCACTTTCACTTTTCCCTTTCATGCATTGGAGAAGGAAATGGCAACCCACTCCAGTGTTCTTGCCTGGAGATTCCCAGGGACGGGGGAGCCTGGTGGGCTGCCGTCTATGGGGTCGCGCAGAGTTGGACACGACTGGAGTGACGTAGCAGCAGCATAGGCCGCCTTGGCTGTGGTAAAGAATCCGCTTGCAATGCAGGAGACCTGGGTTCAATCCCTGGGTCGGGAAGATCCTCTGGAGAAGGGAATGGCAACCCACTCCAGTATTCTTGCCTGGAGAACTCCAGGGACGGGGGAGCCTGGTAGGCTACAGTCCATGGGGTCACAAAGAGTCGGACACGACTGAGCGACTAACGTACACACATAGGCCGACTTCTGGGGCAGCAGGTGGCAGGAGAAACAGTTCTGTCCTGGCTGAGCTCCAAACTGAATCTGTGCTTTTGAACAGGTTCCTGGCCCCTCCCACACATTTGTCTAGGCTGCTTTCCTCACTTCTAATGTTAATGGATTGACCTACAAGAGATCGAGGTTCCTTCCTGCCCTCTGTTTCTAAAGACTCTCTCTTATTCAAAACCCCTGGGGCCAGTGTGTTATGGAATTCAGATTTTTTTCTAATTTCAGCTGACCTTAGGGTGAATATATCACAGATGTATAACAACCTAAGAGGGGTCTGGGGCTGCACTGCAGTGCATCATCTTAGTATTTCTGCAGCAAGAAACATAATTGTTCATGATAAATGGGATAAAAACAAACTTTAAGTAGCCCCACATCAGTTCAAGTTGGATTTTGCTTCCAGGATCAGGAAGATTCCCCTGGAGTAGGAAATGGCTTCAGTATTCTTGCCTGGACAGTTCCATGGGCAGAGAAACCTGGCAGGCTACAGTCCCTGGTGTCACAAAGTCAGACATGACCGAGCGACTTCAGAACCTTTTGGATTATAGGTGTTGTGCATAAGGGTTTGTAATCCTATGTCTGCGTTTCTTCAGATGCCCTGTGGATGGTCACATCTAGGCTTTATGTAATGTTATGCCCTTGATGGGAAACAATATGTTTAAAATACAGTTCATTTCATGGAGATGCATTTTGCCATTGTTGTTTCTGGGATATATGGCCCACAGGGAGGATAGTAAGGATTATTTGCAATCATGATTGTGCAGCCTTTGAGACCTAGAAGACGCAGTTGCAGTTATTAATACATCTAGTTATGCTCATGGGCAATACTTACAATATCAGGAAGTGAACTGAGTCCAAGCCAAGAGATTCTTCAACAGTAACAGCTGGAAAAAAAAAAAAAATTTTTCTGGTTAGCTCTTTCTTTAAAGAATATTTATTTATTGGCTGTGCCGGGTCTTAGTTGCTACATTCAAACTCTTAGTTGTGGCATGTGGGATCTAGCTCCCTAACCAAGGGTTGAACCTAGGTCCCCTGCCTTACACGTGTGGAGTCTTAGCCTCTGGACCACCAGGGGAGTCCCTCTGGTTAGCTCTGAGTTATCCAGAAAATTAGCCAGAGAACACCTTGTTTCTTAAGAATACTGGATAGTAAATATTTTTTCCTAGGTAAGATGAAATGGGATTTGTTTTTGAAGTACATGTTTTTTGCTTCATCTTTCTTGGTCAGTAGCTCTTCCTGGGTGTTCCCCATGGAAATCCCTGAATTTCCCCCATGGAAATCGAACCAAGCAACCCTCACTTATGTATCTCCCCTGCCATTCCTCACCCATGTCCTGTCACTAAATGGTCTGACCAATCTGAGCATCAAAGCTCCCCAGGTACTGCAGAGAACTCACAGGGATGCTGCAGTGGATATAAAAGTTTTGAGGAAAACAGCCATACTCAGCATCTGCTGGATATTGTATGAACCAGTGGTTTAGATTTGGGCTTCCCTGGTGGCTCAGGTGGTAAAGAATCTGCCTGCAATACAAGAAACCTGGGTTTGATCTCTGGCTTGGGAATATCCCCTGGAGAAGGGAAAGGTTACCCACTCCAGTATTCTGGCCAGGAGAATTCCATGGACTGTATAGTCCATGGGGTAGCAAGAGTCGAACACGACTGAGTGACTTTCACTTTCACTGGTTTAGATTACACTGCGTTCCTTTCAATTGATGGCATATTTTGTAAAGCTGGATTTTGGGCAATTGTTGAGATACAAAGCAAATCCCATGCAAAAATCAGCATGGAACAGGAAATGAGGGTGGCCATGTGCAACCTGACTCCAAGACTGGAGTCCTGCAGTGCCTGATAGACACACACATTCCATTAGGAAGGCATCGTGGCTACTTAAGACTGAAGTAAAAGCATTATTTTTTTCTTTCAATTTTTGTGTATTAAGTTTCAACATAAATATATAAGTTTCAACATAAATATACATTCATATGACAATAAAAATGTAACACAAGTGTTTATTAAATTCCTTGGAGATAGGTAATAAATGAAAACCATTGTAGGTTTCTTTTGGCTTAGGGGGCATTGTGAAAAATTCACTGAAATAGTGACAGTGTTGTGAACTGAGAAAGTTTGGGAACTGCTGGCATAATTCATGCAGTTGCTTAGATATGGAAACACGGAGTCATCCTTGATTCTTCTCTCTTTCATCCTCCTAAGCCTGTTGTTCTGGAGAAGGCAATGGCACCCCACTCCAGTACTCTTGCCTGGAAAATCCCATGGACAGAAGAGCCTGGTAGGCTGCAGTCCATGGGGTCGCGAAGAGTTGGACACGACTGAGTGACTTCACTTTTCACTTTCATGCATTGGAGAAGGAAATGGCAACCCGCTCCAGTGTTCTTGCCTAGAGAATCCCAGGAATGGGGGACCCTGGTGGGCTGCCGTCTGTGGGGTCGCACAGAGTCAGACATGACTGAAGTGACTTAGCAGCAGCAGCAACCCTGTTGATCAACCAGTAAGTCCTCTCCATGCCGTCTTCTAAAAAAATGTCCTGAATCCATTCTTCCTTCCATCACCACTATGATCACTCCTGTCTAATACACCATCTTCTACAGTGTCCTCCCTATTTTGGCTCTTGCTTTCCAAGAATTCATTCTTCAGGGATGATTGTTTTTAACACATAAATTAGATCATGTCTTTTTTTTTTTTTTTTGGTATTCCAAGAAAACTTTATATACAAATGCAGGGCCATAGTTTGCCAATGCCTCATCTGGGGAATTAGTCAGTAAACTTATAGAGCTAATGAATGGTACATTATGTGCTCATTAAGATTTAGTAATGAATATATTGAAAAACATGAGAAAAGTTTTAGTAAAAAAAGCGCAAGATACAAAAGCATATAAACAGGTATGATTATGGCTGTAAATAACACATGAAGTATACAATAAAAAGATAACAAAATAAATTGCTAACTGTGGTTATGGGGTTCCATGGTAGTTCAGCTGGTAAAGAATTGGCCTGCAATGCAGGAGACCCCAGTTCGATTCCTGGGTTGGGAAGATTCCCCTGGAGAAGAGTTAGGCTACCCACTCCAGTATTCTTGGGCTTCCCTGGTGGCTCAGACTGTAAAGAATCTGCCTCCAATGTTGGAGACCTGGGCTGGGAAGATCCCCTGGAGGAAGGCATGGCAACCTACTCCAGTATTCTTGCCTGGAGAATTCCCATGGACAGAGGAGCCTGGAGGGCTACAGTCTGTGGGGTCTCGGAGAGTCGGACATGGCTGAAGACTAAGCACACGGCACACACACACAGTTATGGTTGTAATACGATGGCAAGGCAGTAAATGGATGACTTTGTTGGGTCACATCTTAATGACCTTGCTTGAAACCCTCCAGTGGTTTCCACTTCATGTTGAAAGGCCTCCAAGGCCTGCCATATTGGCCCCTGCTTCTTTTCTGACCCTCCTGGAACCCCAGAACTGTTCCCCCTGTGCACCACACTCCAGCCTGTTCCAAGCTCAGGGGTCTTCCATTGTCTTCTCATTGTCTTCTCATTGTCTGCAAGAGCTTCCCTGGTGGCTCGAACGGTGAAGAGTCTGCTTGCAATGTGGGAGATCTGGGTTTAGTCCCTGGGTCAGGAAGATCCCCTGGAGAAGGGAATGGCAACCCACTCCAGTATTCTTGCCTGGAAAATCCCGTGGATGGTGGGCTGCAGTCCATGGGGTCACAGAGTTGAACATGACTGAGTGACTAACACGCATAATTGTCTGCAAATGTCTTCATCCAGATCTGTAGCTGCCTGGCTCCTCCTCCTCGAGTGTCAGTTCAAATGTAACCTTCCCATGAGACCCTCCCTGAGCAACTGATCTAAAATAGCTCCTCACATCCCAGTCTCTGTGTATTTCATTATGTTGTTTTCTTTTCTGCACAACATTTGTGTTGTGTTCATTGCTTTGTATATCTGAGAATAGGAACTTTGCTCTCCTTTGCCATTGTATTCCTGCCACCTAGAATAATGCCTGGCACATAGTAGGAGATCATAAGTATGCATTGAAAGTGATAAATGCATAATTATTTTATATGGTTGCATGTTTGGATCACTCACTGTTGTCTCCTAATAGAGAAGATCCAGACGTCTGTTGGGAGGGAGGAAGTTGTAATTTCACTTGACCGATACGAACATATGTGTATGTAAACACACTGATATAGAAAATACATTGTACAAACTAGGTATTGTAATCAGGGGTTTCCTGTATTCTAGGTTGTGTATATTCCTATACAGTTCAGCCAGGAATTGTATCTGTAGCTCTTGCCACCCAGGATATACAGAGACAACAGATAGTGACCTTATATGAACTCCTTTTTTCTTAGCAATATTAGCAGCACTAGTTTATCACATGTAATTGGTCTCAGTGAGGCAACTCATTATTCCACTTGTTATTCTTCACAACAGGCAAGTCTTTCAACCTATTCCTTTTCTTTCATTTAGAAATCGACATAAACATATATAAAGGAACATTTCTACAACTACAGCATTAAACCCAAAGTGGGAATGCCATTGTCCAGCCTAGATTCGCTGATGTGTTTTCTCAGACAACACTAAATCCGGGAAGGGCCCATGGTAAAGCAGCAATAGATGTGGAATTATTCAGCATCTCCAGCAAACAGCAGTGGGGATTAAACAGAGCTTTCTTTAATAAGATTAATTCTGAAACACTAAGAGCGGTTTGGCATATCCCCAAAGATACAAGGCATTTGTATCTATATAAGATTAAGGGAGCTTTCACACAAAGCAATTTTATTTTTCAGCATCAAAGAGATGCTTCTGAGGGGTGGCTGGAAAGAGGCACACTGCAACAAATGCAGGCGGTGCAAAAGCTTCTTTGTATGAAAGACAGTTTGCTCAGCCAGGAATTGTATCTGCAGCTTTGCTACCCAGGATGTACAGAGTATTGTTCTTCGAATCACAGGATTACAGGGAAGGCAGGCCTGGGGGTTAGGAATCTGGTCGACAAACTCCTCAGACAGGTGGCTACCCAGTGATAACCTTGGATTTCCAGGGAGTGGAGTTCAGTGCTTCTTGAGGCAGACTGCTGGGCAGCTCTTATAAATAATAAATCATGACAATGATGCTGGTAATAATAATGATAAGAAAGATCACCACAATAAGTGGTGGAATTATTCAGCCACCATTTCTACGTGCCAGGCACTGCATTTAGCACGTAACAAATGACACAGACTTCTGCTGTGAAATCTTTCTCCCTTGGGCTTTCAACCAGCGCCCTTCCCCCTGCCGCAGGTCTGTCGTCTGATGATCCACAGTGGCTGAATATATTTGAAGATAGCTTTTATGTTCCTTTACTTTTTTTTTTTTTGGTGCTAAACTTAGGTTTATTTTTGGAAGCTGATGCAGGCATTTATATGGATCAGTATTAAATTTCATCTTGCTGACTTCGCCTCCTGCTTCGAGGCTGCTCAAACATTTGTGAATCTGATTCTATCATCCCGTGCATTAACCAGACCTTATAACATTTGCAACTGAGAGGGATAAGCTTCCAAGGCTCCCTCCTATCCGTCTCCCTTTCTTCTTTGCTTCTTTCTTTCTGCAGACACTTACTGAGGACTTTCTATGTGCCAGACACTGTTGGGCACGGTGGCCGCAGTGTTGCAGAAGGCACACCTCGAGGAAGACCTTGGGAAAGCTTTGTGCTCAAGCCAGGAGACAGAAAAACAAATTATAACACAGTGTGATTATGTTATGAATAATTAGCAGAGAAGAGCAAAGGCTGTAACACTGGACGTAAGAGCCCAGCCCCCTCTGTAAGCAGGGCTTCCGGGGTGGCTCAGCCGTAAAGGTTCCACCTGCCAATACAGGAGACGCAGTTTCAATCCCTGGGTCCAGAAGATCCTCAGTGATTATGTGATTATGATCCAGTGATTATGTTATGAATAATACAGTGTGAATATGTTATGTTATGAGTGAAAGAGGGGGAGGGGGATTTTAGCAGGAATCGAAAGAGTAATTATCTGTCAGTGGGGAAACAGGGAGCTAGGAGGGTGCCAGGACCACCTCCGGCTTCTGGAGTGTGGGGTCCATCGGGGCCATGGGCCGTCCTGATGTATTAGTAACTCAGTGCTAGCCAGAAGATATCCCAGGGCCGGGGATGGAGGAAGGCTTTAGCTAACAGAGGGAAGTGGAAAGAGAATTGAAGTGGAAAGAGGATGGGGCGGGGGGAGCACCTCCCTCCATGCTTATGGAGTGTGTGCATGCTAAGTTGCTTCAGTCGCGTCTGACTCTTTGCGGCCCCATGGACTGTAGCCCCGGAGAAGGCAATGGCACCCCACTCCGGTACTCTTGCCTGGAAAATCCCATGGATGGAGAAGCCTGGTAGGCTGCAGTCCATGGGGTCACTGAGGGTCGGACACAACTGAGCAACTTCACTTTGACTTTTTACTTTCGTGCATTGGAGAAGGAAATGGCACCCCACTCCAGTGTTCTCGCCTGGAGAATCCCAGGGATGGGGGAGCCTGGTGGGCTGCCGTCTATGGGGTCGCACAGAGTCGGACACGACTGAAGTGACTTAGCAGCAGGACTGTAGCCCACCAGGCTCCTCTGTCCATGGAATTCTCCGGGCAAGAACACTGGAGCAGGTTGCCATGTCCTTCCCCAGGGGATCTTCTGGACCCAGGGATTGAAACTGCATCTCCTGTAGTGGCAGGCGAAAACTTTATTGCCGAGCCACCTCGGAAGCCCTGCTTACAGAGGGGGCTGGGCTGTAGGTCCAGTGTTACAGCCTTTGCTCTTCTCTGCTACTGCCTGTTCAGTGGGCTCCTCCCCTGCGGCTCCAGGCAGGCCTCCTCAAAGGATCAAGTTCAGCTGTCGTGGCTAGAGGGGCTAAGTTTCATATGGTGGACTAGAGAATCAGGATGCGTTTAAGTAATTACTTTATTGATTTTAAACTTTTTATTTTATATTGGAGTATATAGTTGATTGGGGCTTCCCTGGTGGCTCAGATAGTAAAGAATCTACCTGCAATGCAGGTGACCTGGGTTTGATTTCTGGGTTGGGAAGGAAATGGCAACCCACTCCCCAATCCCATGGGGTCGCAAAGAGTCAGACATGACTGGGTAACTAACACTTAGTTGATTAACAATGTATTAGTTTCAGCAAAGTGATTCAATTCTACATATCCATGTATCTATTCTTTCTCAAATTCTTTTCTCATTTAGTTGTTACATAATATTGAGTGGAGTTCTTGGGGGCATTAATTTATCTGGCTGCACCATGACTTAGTTGCGACATGTGGGATATAATTCCCTGACCTGGAATCGAACCTGGGGCCTGTAGCATTGAGGGTGTGGATTCTTAGCCACGGGACTATCAGGGAAGTCCCCATGGGGATATCTTAGATTTCAATGAGAAACTGGAGAGGAAAGAATGAGAGAGGAAGGTTATCACGTGTGACCTGAAAATGCCCAGTTAGTTGCTAGGAATGCTGATAAGACCAAGGGCAAAGGGAACTTTTTGTTAGTGGCTGCTCGAAGGGTTTTTCCATGAGTAATTCTCTGGTGGTTTAGAGGCTAACCTCAATGTGAAGATTGGAACCTCAGGCATCCAGGCAGAGGGGCTTGTCTGCACACGTTGCAGATCCCGGGATGGTACTGGGTGTCTGCAGGATGCTATGTTAGGAATTTTGTAGGACAGAGAGTAGCTGACCTTGGTAGACCCATCATCCCAGGTTGGACCCGCGTCCTTGTTCAAAGAGGGATACCTCTGAGGCAGTGAGCTCCTCCAAAGGAAGAAACCTCTGTAGCCAAAAGGCGACAGGGTCCTGGGAACGAGTGGGTTCTGGGTTTGTGCCAGCCGCCACCTGGGAGCTAGCTCTGTACCTCTCCTCGGGCCTCCTAGAATCCCCAAAGCCTGTAGAAAGTCTCTTGCACACACTGATTTGATTAGGGCTGCGGGACTCCACCTGTTGCTGAGGGTTCGGAAAATTATGACCTGGGTGAGGACTGCAGATGGTGTTTATTTTCTCACATGGAGTGACCATGAACGTGGCTGGAGTAGCCCCAGAGCCCTGTGTGTATGACCATGTCGGGGAACTAATGTAAAGCTGGGGCTTCCCTGGTGGCTCAGACACTAAAGCATCTGCCTACAATGCAGGAGACCCAGAGTCAATCCCTGAGTCATGAGGATCTCCTGGAGAAGGGAATGGCTACCCATCCTTTAAAACTTAACTCAGAGTAGCCTCCTTGGTGAGGACGTGCAGACTCTTCTGGAAAAAAGTCTGTCCTCTTCCCCCCTTACAGCTCTCTCAGCCCTTCTTTTCTTGCTCTCTGCATGCTTGTTTGTGTGTGGGCTTCCCAGGTGGCTCAGCAATAAAGAATCTGCCTGCCAACTCAGGAGACACAGGAGATGTGGGTTCCGTCCCTGCGTGGGGAAGGTCCCCTGCAGGAGGGAATGGCAACCCACTGCAGTACTCTTGCCTGGAAAATCCCGGGGACAGAGGGGACAGAGGAGCCTGGTGGGTTACAGTTCATGGGGTCCCAAAGAGTAGGGCCTGACTGAGCACTAGCTCAGTGCCTGCACGTGGCAGGATTTCAGCTGGAGTCTGTGGACTGAATGGATGAGCCATATAAGAAGAAAGGGACACAGGAGACTGCTTATCAAGTTTCAGAATTTGGGGACTTCCCTGGCGGTCCAGTGGTTAAGGATCTGCCTTCCAATGCAGGGGCCTCCGGTTCGATCCTTGGTCGTGAAACTAAGATCCCACGAGCCATGGGGCATGTAGACCTGAGGGCTGCAACTAAGACCTGATGAAGCCAAAACTAACTATTTCTAATACAGCTTCTGATTGGGAATTTTCAGGCCCCCATCCACTTCGTTTTATTTCATGTCATGGAGAAAAAACCCAAGATGGGTTGTGGGTGGGCTCAGACTGCGAAGATGAAGCTGATGAAGAGGATGGGACCCTTGGGTGTAGCTTAGGGGTTGCCAACCAAGGCTTGGAAGCCTTTGTTGTTGTCGTTCAGTTGCTCAGTCATGTCTGACTCTTTGCAGCACCATGGATTGCAGCACGCCAGGCCTCCCTGTCCTTTACTATCTCCTGAAGATTGCTCAAACTCATGGCCATTGAGTCAGTGATGCCATCCAGCCATCTCCTCCTCTGTCATCCCCTTCTCTTCCTGCCTTCAACTGTTCCCAGCATCAGGGTCTTTTCTAATGAGTCAGCTCTTCTCATCATGTGGCCAAAGTATTAGAGTTTCAGCATCAGTCTTTCCCAGGAATATTCAGGATTGATTTCCTTTAGAATTGACTGGTTTTATCTCATCGCAATCCAAGGGACTCTCAAGAGTCTTTTCCAACACCACAGTTCAAAAGCATCAGTTCTTTGGTGCTCAGCCNAGGATCTCCCCTCCAGGCGAGATGAGGCCCCTGTCCTCTGCGACACCTCACGGGAAGTCACTCCATCCCTGAAGAACCTTGACGGGTCCCTTCACACCCTTGCAATGAATCCAGAATAGCCCGAGATACAGGTCTCCACGCAAGTGGAACATCGACGGTCCCACAGAACTCAAGAGCAACAGTGTGTCCCCTTGCTCTGCACGAAAGCAGGCTTCCTTTCCCTGCTTCCTCAGGGATGGATTGCCGACCGTCCCGTCGCAACTCGAGAGGAGGTGCTCTCCACAGGAGTCTCCAGAGGAACTCCAGGGGTTGTGCCACCTTTTCCACGTGCCCCCCAGATGTCTTTGTCCACTCCATCGGAACCTGCTAGCCCTGCGATGACTCGACTGTCACCCTCAGGATTGGCTCCCACCACGTTGGCACGTGTTTCACCCCTGAGGAAAGCATCGACGGGAAGCCCCAGATCCCTGTGTCACCTCGACGGGAAGACTGACCCTGAATCTACAGCTCGGCAGAAAAGCAGAGGTGGATGACTCCACTGGAGATAAGACCTGACTCCAATGGGGAACCTCCAGAGAATCCCGACGGTCCAAGTAAGCATTGTAGGGAATCCTCAGGCTCCAGACTCAGACTTAGGAGCAGGACCGCACTCTCAAGAAATCCCCAGAGGCCCCTGGCAACTCGCGTGAAACTGGACCTTTCTGGAGGGCACAGGGGCAGGTCCCTGGGGTGCACGTCATAAGTCGAGAAAAACCTGCCGCAACTCGAGAAACACCAGGAGGATCTCCCCTCCAGGCGAGATGAGGCCCTTGTCCTCTGCAGCACCTCATGGGAAGTCATCCCATCCCTCATGAACCTCGATGGTTTCCTTCACACCCTTGCAGTGACTCCAGAACATCCCGACATTCACATCTCCATTTGAGAGGAACACCGAGGTTCCCACCACAACTCAAGAGGAGCCCCGTGTCCCCCTGCTCCGTTTGAGACCAGGGTTCCAATCACTGATTCTTCAGGGAAGGATTTCCCCCATTCCTGTCGCATCTCAAGAGGAGGCGCTCTCTACCGGAGTGTCCAGAGGAACTCCGGGGGTCGTGCAACCTGTTCCCCAAGCCCCCCAGATGTCTCTGCTCACTGCCACGGAACCCTGTAGCCCTGAGCTGCCTCTAAAGTCACCCCGAAGGCTGGCTCACACCTCGGTGGCACGTGTTTCAACCCTGTGAAACAGCCTCGGGGGGCAGCACATAGACCCCTGTGTCATGTCGACGGTAAGCCTGACCTGCTCCTACAGCTCGGGAGGAAAGCGGAGGTGCACATCTGCACTCAATACGAGACCTGATTCCCCTGGGAGCTTCCAGAGGAACTGCATGGTCCAAGTCTGCAGCGGAGAGGAATCCTCAGGTGCCAGACAAGGACGTAGGAGCCGGAACCGATTGCCAAGGAATCCCAAGAGGACCCGGGCACCTCGCATGGAGCCTGGCCTTTCCGGAGGCCTCAGGAGCGGGTCCCTGGGGTCCACGTCGTAAGTCGAGAGGAACCTCCCGCAACCCGAGACAAATCGGGAGGATCTCCCCTACAGGCGAGATGAGGGCCTTGTCCTCTGTGGCATCTCACGGTATGTCACCCCATCCCTCACGACCTTGATTGGTTCCTTCACACCCTTTCAGTGACTCCAGAATCGCCCAACTTACACGTCTCTACTTGAGAGGAATATCAACGGGCCCCCCACAACTGGAGAGGAACCCCGTGTCCCCCTGCTCCTCAAGAAATCAGACTTCCTTTCCCTGCTTCTTCAGGGATGGTTTTCCGACCGTCCCGTCGCATCTCAAGAGGAGGTGCTCTCCACAGGAGTGTCCAGAGTAGCTCCGGGGGTCACGCCACCTGTTCCACGAGACCCCAAGATGTGCCTCTCCACTCCGAGGGAACACAGTGGCCCTGAGCCGCCTCAACAGTCACCCTGAAGGCTGGCTCACACCTCTGTGGCACTTGTTTCAATCCTGTGGGAAAGGCTCGAGGGGCAGACCATAGACCCCGGTGTCGCCTCGACAGGAAGACTGACCCTGCCGCTACTGCTCGCGAGGAAAGCGGAGCTGCATGTCTCCACTGAAGACGAGACCTAACTCCACTGGGGAGCGTCCAGAGGATCCACACGGTCCACGTCTGCAGTGGCGAAGAATCCCCAGGTGCCAGCTGAGGACGTAGGAGCTGGAACCGACTGCCAAGGAATCCACAGAGGCCCCGGGCACATTGCTTGGAGCCTGGCCTTTCCGGAGGCCTCAGGGATGGGTCCGTGGGGTCCACGTCATAACTCGAGAGGAACCTACCGCAACTCGAGAAAAACCGGGAGTATCTCCCCTCTAGGCGAGATGAGGCCCTTGTCCTCTGTGGCAACTCATGGGAAGTCACCCCATCCCTCACGAACCTCGACAAGTTCTTTCACACTCTTGCAGTGACTCCAGAATAGCCCGACATACACGTCTCAACTCGAGAGGAACATCGAGTGGCCCGCCACAACTCAAAAGAAACCCCGTGTCACCCTGCACCACACGAAGTCAGGCTTCCTTTCCCTGCTTCTTCAGGGATGGGTTACCGACCGTCCCGTCGCATCTCAAGAGGTGCTCTCCACAGGAGTGTCCAGAGCAACACCGGTGCTCAAGCCACCTGTTCCACGAGACACCCAGAAGTCTCTGTCCACTCCCAGGGAACCCGGTGGCCCTGAGCCGCCTCGACAGTCACCCCAAAGTTTGGCTCACACCTCGGTGGCACGTGTTTCATCCCTGTGGGAAAGCCACGTGGGGCAGCCCATAGACACCTGTGTCACATCGACAGAAAGCCTGACCCCGCCGCTACAGCTCGGGAGGAAAGCGGAGGTGCACGTCTCCTCTCAAGTCGAGAACTGACTCCCCTGGGGAGCCTCCAGAGGAACCCCACGGTCCACGTCTGCAGCGGAGAGGAATTTTCAGGTGCCAGACGAGGACATAGGAGCCGTAACTTACTGCCAAGGAATACCCACAGGCCACTGCCAACTCGCGTGGAGCCTGGCCTTTCTGGAGGACTCAGGGTCGGGTCCCTGGGGTCCAGGTCGTAACTCGAGAGGAANCAAGTTGCAGCCAGGAAGCTTCTTTTGTCTAAGATAAATCATACGGCATATTTTATTTCAATCTGAGATTTAAGTTTGAGACTCCTGGGTGAGGCTTTTTTTTTTCAAATATTTTGGATAGAATTGGTTTACTTTTCCATGAGAGGGTAAGAAAGAATTCTAAGCAGCTCAGCCTTTACCCAGTCGAGCTAATCAAATGAGGGAAGACTTTGATTCATAGCTGTGTGACAGCCGGAAATAATTCACCTCCTGGTTACTGATTTGCACTGCTCTCTGATGATAGCATGGATACCTCAGAGCTTTAGCTTGAGATGTGTTTGAAATACTAGAGGAAGCCCCAGGAGCCAGAGTTGTTACTTTTACATGAGGTGTTTGATGCTAAACATAAATACTCTGAGGGTTGGGCTCTGGGAAAGTGGAGATTTTATTTTGAAGCCCCAGAGGCTGGCTTTCTATATCCCATTAGAGGGAAAATCACCGCAAGGGACTCTGCCGACACTTGTTCCCTGCTCCAGGCCTGTAGGTGGGTGCTGTCGCCTCGTAGAGAATCCTCATTTCTCGTGTCTGAGTGGCAGTGCCTACATGTTCTGACCATTTGTTCCTGAACTGTGAGATTTCATACTAAAGTGTTCCAGAGCAGATCGGCTCACCCCGGGGCATAATCATCCCCTAATGCAGTGGACTTCTTGTGATTTTCAGAGTCTACCATTAGGATTTGCAGGTTCAGTGTGATCTAAAGGTTTTAAATCAAAATCCTCTCTTGGTGTGGTTGTCTTCCAGGAAATGCTGCAGGATTTTTTTTTCTCCTCAGCACCAGTGGAATTTCTTTGTCTCTTCTTATAACCCACCTGCCCCTCCCCTTTCCTCTTCTTGTCCACTTGCTCCCCTTTCTTGCTTCATGACCCTTGTGAGCACTTTTTTCTCCTTCTTCTGTGCAGGAGAAATGGACCAAGTCAGGGAGAGCTGGAGGGAAGGAGGGACCGGGAACCACAGCTCCTGTCTACTGGGTACTTTGAGCTGAGAGGCACTGCGGGGTCCTGTCACTAAAATTTGTTAGAGCAGAAGTGACCGCTATCCCTGTGTTCAACAGGGAACTTGGACTCCTTTGAGGGTAACACAATAGAGAGTGAACTGGTTCAAGCTTGGCCAAGAGTGACCTTGGGTCAGCCTGGGGCACCCAGCCGTATCGCACCTGGGTAGTTGATGCAAGACTGACCTGAGCAGTAGGAAAGGAACGTCTATTCCTTGAGAATCACCCTGCGCCTATAGCTTGCGTGTGCTTAGTCACTGAGTCGAGTCCAACTCTTTGTGATCCCATGAACTGTAGCCTACCAGGCTCCTTTGTCCATGGGATTTTCCAGACAAGAGTACTGGAGTGGGTTGCCATTTNAAAGGAACGTCTATTCCTTGAGAATCACCCTGCGCCTATAGCTTGCGTGTGCTTCGTCACTGAGTCGAGTCCAACTCTTTGTGATCCCATGAACTGTAGCCTACCAGGCTCCTTTGTCCATGGGATTTTCCAGACAAGAGTACTGGAGTGGGTTGCCATTTCCTTCTTGGTGAGATGTTTCCGCTTATGTGATCTCAGTCTTCACAATATGTTCAAAGTGGGTAATATTTCTTCCATTTTACTCATGAGAAATTGGAAACTAAGGTAAAATAAGTCACCAGTGGCTAAGCTATGGCTACATTTTTTAAAAAAAGTAAACTCTATGCCCTTTTTTTAAAAAAAAATATTTTTACTGCTCTGGATGTTTGTTGCTTTCTTCAGTTGCAGTGAGTGGGGGGTCACTCTTTGTTGCAGAGTGTGGACTTCAGTAGTTGCAGCACGTGGACTCAGTAGTTGGGATGCACAGGCTTAGTTGCCCTGAGGCATGTGGAACGTTCCCAGACCAGGGATTGAACCCGTGTACCCTGCATTGGCGGGTGGATTCTTAACCACTGGACCCCAGANATGTTTGTTGCTTTCTTCAGTTGCAGTGAGTGGGGGGTCACTCTTTGTTGCAGAGCGTGGACTTCAGTAGTTGCAGCATGTGGACTCAGTAGTTGGGATGCACAGGCTTAGTTGCCCTGAGGCATGTGGAACGTTCCCGGACCAGGGATTGAACCCGTGTACCCTGCATTGGCGGGTGGATTCTTAATCACTGGACCCCAGGGAAGTCCCTGTGAACACATTTGAACTGACGACACTGGTGCCTCTAAACCATGGTGACTGGTCCTCATCCNGGATTGAACCCGTGTACCCTGCATTGGCGGGTGGATTCTTAATCACTGGACCCCAGGGAAGTCCCTGTGAACACATTTGAACTGACGACACTGGTGCCTCTAAACCATGGTGACTGGTCCTCATCCTGGGTGAGTGAATTCTCTGAGAAGTTGGTACTTTTTGCTGGTTTGGGGAATTTCTGCTGTGGCGAGGTAGAGCATGTTTATACCAAAACCATTCCTAGGCATTAGCTTTTGATCCTGTTGTTTCATATCATCTATTTTTATCCCGTAGTAGGTCTCATAAACAGAAAATTAAGATGCATAAGTACTTCTTGTGGTTTGGGGTAATGGTTCCAATGGAGGCGTTCTAGTGATGGGCATGGATGGAATGGTATGTGTAACCTTAGCACTTTTTTATATTCTGCTCAGATGTTTGCCATCTTTTATAAAAGTAAAGAACTGGGAACTTTCCAGGAAGGTGGTGACTGCTCTCCACCTCCAGCTTGAGCTCTTCTTCCCTTTGCGATGGGGCAGGTCTTCAGCTCTGTGTGAGTGAGGCCTCAGCTGGGGCCTGCGGAGTCTTCACAGCCCACTTATAACCTGGGGGGAGCATCTCAGAACAAATCGTTAATGATCAGGAAGGAACACCAGTATTGGGACTCTTGTGAGTAGATGTGTAGCCATCTTCTGAAAAGATCAAGAAAATGCTGCATGAAAGCTTGTAGCACGGGATTTAGTAGCTTGGATGAAAATCCCAGATGACAATGGCACACACTCTTTCAAGAATTTTCTGGATGGTAGAGAAAATAATATCAGGTGGGAAAATCTGAACATTGACAATTTTGAGTTGATAGGTAGTTTAGGGTATATGAACTCTGCATGAGAAGAGAAGTTAGAAGTTTCTGTCCAATTTAATGTGCGTGCTCACTTGTATCTGACAACAGATACAAGTTGTTGCAACTCGTATCTGTTGTGACAGCAGGGTCCTACTGTAGAGCACAAGGAACTATATTCAGTATGGTTTATGGTGACAAACCATAATGGAAAAGAATACTAAAACTTGTGTATATACATATAACCCGGGTCTCCTGCATTGTAGGCAGATTCTTTACCATCTGAGCCAATGGAACCCAGCAATAAAAAGCCAATTATGATCAAGTAAGGTTTAGCTAAAGAGCGCAAAGATAATGAAATATGAAGGAAATGAATCAGTGTAATTCATTACATCAATGAAGGCCATATTAATTAATGTTGAAAAGCCTTTCAGTGAAATTCAGCATCCTTTCTAGACAAAAATGATGTGTAACTGGCTTAGAATATCTCACAAATTCTGAGGTTGGCTAGTCCTGACCCATTCCCAGTCTCCTTTGTTGGGACTGGTTCCATTATTGAGGCTGGATTAGTTAAATAACTATGTTCTTGCAGTTAGAAGTTTCCATATGACTTCATGTTACCTGAAGTCAGATGAGAGTTTTCTGATAAAGCTTTTGCTAATCTGAAATAAAGGAGTTCGTACAGTTGGTGTTGTAACATGTCTGTGATGTCTGCAGCTGGGGCAGCCATTCTGCCACCATGAGGCAGCAAGCATGCAGGGTAGGCCAGACTAGCTGCAAATATTTCATTCCCAACTTTCCTGAGCTGCTAAATGAACACCTGTCGTTGTCTGCCTCTACATATCATTATTGTATCTATGTCTACTGACTTGGAGGATGAAATAAATTGCCATAGGAATCATCCCCAGTGAATTAACCCTTCCTGTATCTCCAGCCATGTGTGATCCCTCTCACTTTGACACTGGACCTGTCATGTGACTCACTTTGACCGATGGGACAAACGATGCAAGCAGATGCTTACATCTGTGCATTGGGCTTACCCTCTTGGAATGCTGCCACCATGTGAAGAAATCTGCTGGATACTGTTACTGAGCTAATAACCAGCACCAAATGCCAACAAGTGAGTGAGACCACTTGGCCTGTTCAGCTGCTTAATGACCGTATTCCCATGAGGGACTGTAGGTGAGACCAGCAGCAGAACTATCCAGCTGAGCCTTGCCCAAGTAGCTGACCTGTGGAATCACAGGGAAGTAAATGGTTGCTATCTTGAGGCAGAGGTGAGCAAACCTTTTCTTAAAGGGCCAGATGGAACATAGCTTAGGCTTGTGATCTCTGTTATAGCTACTCATTTCTCATATTGTTAAGACATGAGCAACTATGGACAGTACAGAAATGAATGGATGTGGCTGTGTTCCAATATGTTTATTTACAAAGGCAAGTGACTGCTCACAGCTGGAGTTCAGCAGGTCGATGCTGAATTATTCAGCTGTAGAGCAATTTTCCCTGGTGGCTCTGAGGTTAAAGCCTCTGCCTGCAATGCAGGAAACCCGGGTTTGATCCCTGGGTCGGGAAGATCCCCTGGAGAAGGAAATAGTAACCCACTCCAGTATTCTTGCCTGGAGAATCCCATGGATGGAGAAGCCTGCTAGGGTTCAGTCCATGGGGTTGCAAAGAGTCGGACACGACTGAGCAGCTTCACTTACTTACTTAGAGAGATTGCTGTAATCATGTACGGTTGTGAGAGTTGGACTGTAAAGAAGGCAGAGTGCCAAAGAATTTATGCTTTTGAACTGTGGTGTTGGAGAAGACTTCCTTGGACTGAAAGGAGATCAAACCAATCAATCCTAAAGGAAATCAACCCTGACTATTCATTGGAAAGACTGATGCTGAAGCTGAAGCTCCAGTACTTTGGCCACCTGATACAAAGAGCTGACTCATTGGAATCTGATGCTGGGAAGGATTGAGGGCAGGAGAAGGAGGTGACAGAGGATGAGATGGTTGGATGGCATCATCGACTCAATAGACATGAGTTTGAGCAAGCTCTAGAAGATGCTGNTACAAAGAGCTGACTCATTGGAATCTGATGCTGGGAAGGATTGAGGGCAGGAGAAGGAGGTGACAGAGGATGAGATGGTTGGATGGCATCATCGACTCAATAGACATGAGTTTGAGCAAGCTCTAGAAGATGCTGAAGGACAGGGAGGCCTGGTGTGCTGCAGTCCGTGGGGTCGCAAAGAGTGAGACATGACGGAGCCACTGAGCAACAATGACAACAAATGACATAGCAATTGTTAACTGACCCCGAGGGATGTCCATACTACTGTCAAACGAAAGTCAAATTACGGAATGATGTATAGAGTATGAGTCTCTTTGGGCAAAAAAAACTTCAGAGAAAACCCAGAAAATTCCATATATATATATATATATATATATACACACACCCCCTTCCAGAAAGGTCTGGAAAAATATACACCAGCTTTTGGGCTCTGGATTCCTCAGAGTGGTGGTGTTGGATATCGGCATGGAGAAGGAGGGGTATGCAGAGATGAATAACTTTTCATACAGTTTTGTTTCATGTATTACAGTGAGCATGCTTGCATGCCTGTGCGCAGTCACTTCAGTCGTGTCCGACTCTTTGTGACCCCATGGACCATAGCCCGCCAAGCTCTTCTGTCCATGGGATTCTCCAGGCGAGAATACTGGCATGGGTTGCCATGCCCTCCTCCGGGGGATCGTCCTGATCCAAGGATTGAACCCACATCTCCTGCACTGCAGGTGGATTCTTTACCGCTGAGCCACTGGGAAGCCCACAAGGAGCATATGGCTTGTGAATCTGAGAAAAACTTAAGGAAAAAATGAGAAATAATTAAACATCTCAAAATTCCTCTTTAGTGTGATTAAGGACCACCCAGAGCAGAAGAGGCCATTCAAAGGCGCCTTTGGCTCTGTCCACAGTCATCACTAGAGGACGCTGGCATTCCCTGGGGCAGGAATGAAGCAGTTGGTGCTGGAGGAAACACGTGCGTGCTAAGGAAGGTGGGTGAATTTTCTGTTTGAATCACTTTTCTAGACTTGGCTTTTCTGAAGGCAGAACAGAGGCCTAAAAGTCATGGTCAGTGCCTAGTGGCCTGGACACCTAAGAATTTATCGGGGCCATCACCCCGGATTCCTCTGATTGAACCACTTTGTGTCAAGCCTCGGCTCTTGGCCAGCTGTGGTCTTCAGGACATGGCCACAACACCCCAAAGCGCAAGGCCTTCTGACGAGCTCTTGAAGCCTCTATCCGTGAGCTGTGGTATCCTCTGCTACAATTCGTGAGAACCANCCACTTTGTGTCAAGCCTCGGCTCTTGGCCAGCTGTGGTCTTCAGGACATTGCCACAACACCCCAAAGCGCAAGGCCTTCTGACGAGCTCTTGAAGCCTCTATCCGTGAGCTGTGGTATCCTCTGCTACAATTCGTGAGAACCAGTCCTCAGGAGAATGTGAAATTTCTCCTTTTCTCTATGGAAAACCTTTCTTGATCCATCATTCCGGCTGTTGTGAGCAGGAAATTATTTACAAGAAGGAATGCTAAACAGAAAAGCAATTTTAAGAAGTGTTTAATAGCCTCCACCAGCAGTTCCCTGCCTGGTCAGTGAGTGAGGGCAGGGAATATGAGATGAGCCGTGTGGAAAGTTCTGGTGAATCCTGTGACCTTGAACACTTAGCCACCCCCTCACATAAAAGCGAGCAGAGCCAGTCTGAAAGAAGTTGCTGTCAGCCCCAGATGACTGAGAATTTGAACATATGTGGGAATCACGTACAAATGGGTGGAGGAGTTTTTTCGGGGGAGGAGTTAAGTTTGACCGATTCTAATAGTATTTCACCTATATTATATAAATGTGCACAGCTTATACTTAAATAGTGTTTTAGCTTTTCCAAAGCAGTTTGATATCAATTATATCATTAAAATCAGCACATAGACTTACTGATCACTGCTTAAGTGGAACTTTGGTTTAGTTTTAGCTTGTAGATGAAAATAGTTTCATTGATTAATGACATTGTCATGCTGATGTAATAATGAGTTTTGAAAAACGGACAGTGGAGGCATATGTTCCCAGGCGCCAGGCCATAGAGGTGCAAGACGGGCACTGGTTTTGCAAATGCCAGCCTGGCAGCCACAGTGGCTGGGGAGAGGAACCCACCTCCTGCTGCTTCCCTCTGTGAACCTAAAGCAAGTTAGAACTATCAAAACTAGCCACCTTTAAAACAGTAATCTCTTTTTAAGGTTGGAACAGTAATCTCTTTTTAAGGTTGGAACAGTAATCTCTTTGAGACTTACTTAGTTTTAGTGTTTTGTTTTAGGGGCTTCCCTTGTGTGCTCAGCTGGTAGAGAATCCGCCTGCATGTGGGAGACCTGGATTTGACCCCTGGGTTGGGATCACTTTTCTAGACTTGGCTTTTCTGAAGGCTGGTTTTGAAGATCCCCTGGAGAAGGGAAAGGCTACCCACTCCAGTATTCTGGCCTGGAGAATCTATACAGTTCATGGGGTTGCAAAGAGTTGGACAAGATGGAGTTTTGTTTTAGTGTTTATATTTAAAGAAAAAAAAAATACCACCACAAGTAAATAGGACTTGATACACCAAAACCAAGTTTCAAGAGTTGGTTTGGCGGGACTTCCTTTATGATCCAGCGGTTAAGATGCTGTTGTTCCACTGCAGTGGACCTTGGTTTGATTCCTGGTGGGGGAAATAGGATGCCACATGGCCAAAATACAAACAACAAAAGCAAAACTAGGAGCATTAAAAATCTGAAGGAAAAAAAAAAAAGAGTTGATTGGAAACCAGTCTCCCCTCACGTGGCAGGGAGTTTGGGAAGAAGTGCTCCTGAAGCCCCTCCCAGCCCTATTGCCATCATTTCTTTGACGGTGAAGATCACCATGTCAGCACGCCACAGGAGTCCCTGTTACTGAGCGGAATGGGCTCATATCACAGCTCAACTGAGCCGTGTCTTGGCCGTAAGACTGGCTGATGCACTGCCTTGGAAAGCCAGGAGGACTTCAGTTCTGGAATTTTGGACACAAGAGGGACTCTGGAATTCAGCTTGTCCCACCTGTGCTAGAGAAGAAAGAATACCACTGCAAGTGAATAGGATTGATACAACAAAGCCAAGTCTCAGGAGTTGGTTTGGAGAGACTTCCCTGGTGATCCACCTGCATTAGGAGGCAACAACCTTCTCCACGTTTTGCCAGGACAGGTGACAAAAACAGTAGCCAAAGCTGGAGAAATGCGGTCCTTGTTGTGGGTGCATGTATGTGATCGTGTTGGAGAGGGGGTGGTGGGAAGGGAGGGAGAAGGGTGTCCCTCTGGGAGGAGAAGAC
>SJYV01054785.1:0-10103 GCA_006410875.1 Neotragus pygmaeus | reverse complement strand
CAGGCAAGAACACTGGAGTGGGTTGCCATTTCCTTCTCCAATGCATGAAAGTGAAAAGTGAAAGTGAAGTCACTCAGTCGTGTCCAACCCTCAGCGACCCCATGAACTGCAGCCTTCCAGGCTTCTCCATCCATGGGATTTTCCAGGCAAGAGTACTGGAGTGGGGTGCCATTGCCTTCTCCGAAACCCCTACAGTTCAGTTCAGTGGCTCAGTCGTGTCCAACTCTTTGCGACCCTATGAATCGCAGCACGCCAGGCCTGCTTGTCCATCACCAACTCCCGGAGTTCACTCAGATTCACGTCCATCAAGTCAGTGATGCCATCCAGCCATCTCTACAGGTAGTATCATATGTGATGGTGAGAAACTTGAAACTTTTCTGCAGAGACAGGTACAAGGCAAGGATGCTCCCTGCCCCATCACTCCTTTTTAACATCATACTCAAAATTCCAAGGAGAATAATAGTAACGAGCAATGAGAAGGAAATCAAAGTATGCACAATGGAATGGAAACAAATGTCTTTGTTCACAGATGACATGATTGTCTATGAAGAAAAATCCCCAAAAATAGATTAAAAGAAGAAACTTCTGGGCCTAATAAGCTTATGTCCTGTAATCTTGTCTAATTGCTTTAGTATATTGATACAAAAACTGACTACTTTCCCATATACCAATAACAAACAAGTGGAATTTGAAATTAAAAGCAGAGAACCATTTAAATTAGGATCCCCCAAATAGATTTATACCTAAATATATATTTACCCAGTAAAATGTACAAGATGTATATGAGGAGAACTAAGTTCTTATGAATGAAATTAACTAAATAAATGGCAGAGACTTTATCTTCAATAAAGGAAGTCTCAATATTGAAAAGATGTTGATTCTTCCAAATTGTAGATTCAATGCAATCTGAATCAAAATCCCAGAAAGTTATTTTTGGGGTATTGGCAAACTGATTCTAAAGTTGAAACATGTATACTATCATGTAAGAAACGAACTGCCAGTCTAGGTTCGATACAAGATACAGGATGCTTGGGGCTGGTGCACTGGGATGACCCAGAGAGATGAGATGGGGAGGGTGGTGGGTGAGGGGTTCAGGATTGGGAACTCATGTACACTCGTGGCAGATTCAGGTCAATGTATGGCAAAACCAATACAGTATTGTAAAGTAAAAAAAAGAAAAAATTAAAAAGTGAGAAGGCAAAAGACCCAGAATAGCCCCCACATATTGAAGAGCAAATCAGAGGACTGACAATACCAACTTAATTTAGTATTAAGCTACGATAATCAAGACAGTATGATGATGGTTAAAGGGAGTCTAGAATTACATGTGGTGTGTGAACCATGTTGGTTTTTTTTTTTAGTTTTTTTAAATTTATTTTTTAACTGAAGGTTAATAGCTTTATAATATTGTGTTGGTTTCTGTCATACATCAACATGAATCAGTCATACATGAACCAGTCACAGCACCGGGTTTGAGCTCCTGAGTCATACAGCATGTTCCCACTGGCCATCTATTTTACATATGGTCGTGCATATGTTTCCATGCCATTCTCTCCATTTGTCCCACCCTCTCCTTCCCCTTTGTGTCCACAACTCTATTCTGTATGTCTGCATGTCCATTGCTGCCCTGCAAATACTATGAACCACGTATCTTTTTAATCCTTTAGCACTGCCCTGAATGAATGGACATCAGAAACCTAGGAGGATGCCACCAATGAAACATGAAACATAAATGAA
The DNA here is from genome assembly GCA_006410875.1 of Neotragus pygmaeus. Classification (NCBI taxonomy): domain Eukaryota; kingdom Metazoa; phylum Chordata; class Mammalia; order Artiodactyla; family Bovidae; genus Neotragus; species Neotragus pygmaeus. Next base: position 8,366 of record SJYV01054785.1, on the reverse strand, counting down.
TTTTAAAGATCAATACATTTTGTATGTACATGTATACACATATGCTCTACCAATACAAACACAAATATATAAACACAAATGTGGAAGAAAAAGAGGTGAAATTTTCAAATTCATTCTTAGGAGTATCTATGACAAGGTGTTTTTGACATCGTTATTAAATCTTCTCACTGTAACACCTATTGCTAACTTTCTATCTTTCTTGAATCTAGTTGAATAAAAGAGCAGGTCATAAGAGGAATCCTTCCTCCTAGTAACTACCAGCCAAGTCTTGAGTCATTAACTTTTTTGACAGGTCAAATATATTTATTACAAATGTATATGGAATCATGTCTAGGAAAAATGAGATATCAGATTCCAAATAACTGATTTACATGTGAATTTTCTAAATTTCTAAGAGTTATCCAGTTTATTAGTGCAAGGGCAATTATAGCCAACCTGAACTAAAGTTGCAGTCTATAAGTCTTGTGGCATCTTATTTTGTCTATTTTTAATCCTTTAGCATTTCCCCGAGTAAATGGACAACAGCATCCTCTGAAGTACTCTCCAATGCAAAGTGAGCCATGATGAATAAATATCAATGGAATATGCACACACACATACACTCACAATACACATATACAGAGAGGTTGAGATTTGGATGTTCACCTTTAGGAGCATCCACGGGAATACAGAGTTCCCTTGATATTGTTTCTGAAGTTCTCTCATGGTAAGATTCTATATCTGACATTCTTTGTCTTTAAAAAATTTTTGTTTTTTAATTTTAATTGGAGAATGATTACTTTACAATATTGTGTTGGTTTCTGCCATACATCAACATGAGTCAGCCATAGGTATACATATGTCCCCTTGCTCTTAAACCTCCCTCCCACCTATCTTTTGAACTGAAGTAGAAAAAAGACAGACAGGTCATAAAGGGGGTCTTTTAAATTTTTTTTATTTTTATTTTTGGCTGCGCTGGGTCTTTGTTGCTGTGCAGGGGTTTCTCTCTGGTTGTGATGAGCAGGGGCACCCTTCATTCCAGTGCACAGGCTTCTCACTGCACTGGGTTCTCTCGTTGTGGAGCATGGGTTCTAGCGAGCATGGGTTCAGTAGTTGCGGTGCTCGGGTTTAGTTGCCCGGCAGTGTGTGGAATTGTCCCAGATCAGGGATTGAACCTGTGTCCCCTGCATTGGCAGGCGTATTCTTAACCAGTGGGCCGCCAGGCAAGTCCCAGAAGGGGTCTTTTTAATTCTAATGTTTGTCACCTTTGATTACCATGAGTGACACTCTACGAGACTGGGTTAAGGGAGGAGAGAAACTTTTTCAAGTAAGGAGGAACTAGTTGTGGACAGGGAGCAGAGGAATCTCCAGCAAAAGAATGGAGCTAATGGAACCCAGATTGTCCATGACCCTCCAGAGCTTTTCACCATGTGAAGCTAGTACCCCCAAACCCAAACCCACATCACAGGGAAGGGGCCCCTGATTAGGGCTGCAGTTAATCTACAGTGTCTGAGAGCCAAGAAGGCAACCATGATAGGTGGGAGTTAGAGGGTGATGAAGGGACTTGAGAAACAGGAAATTATGTGGAGGACGAGGGATGTATACTTGCAAATTGAAGTTGAAATAAGTGCCACCCCAAAAGGTTGCTGTACGTTGGGTTAGATTCAGTAGTAAAGAAATGCACTTATTCTCGAGTCATGAACCATTTTGATAGGTCAAAAATATTTATGACCAACTATATAGAATCTTTTCTAGAGAAAATGAGATATCAGATTCCAAAGAACTGATTTATATGCATATTTCCTATGAGCCAGCCAGTTTATAAGTTCAGGAGTAACAGTGGCAGATTTGAGCTAAAAAAGTAAAAGTCTGGAAGTCATATAATATCTTACTATCTCTGTTTTTCATCCTTTAGCACTGCCCTGACTGAACTGACAGCAGCATCATCTGCAAGATTCCAAATGGCAAAGTGAGATACAATAAATACATATATAATATGTACACACATATGTATATACATGCATAATATATCTTAATTATAATATATCTCTCTTAACGCAGAAAGATTAAGATTTGCGATGCTCACCCTTAGAAGCACCCATGGGGGTATAGAGTTCCCTTGATACTGTTTCTAATGTGCTCTCATGATGAGATTCTATGTGGAATGTTCTTTGTCTTTTATTAGAAAATTATTTATTTTTGACTGTGCTGGGTCCTCATTGCTGCTTGCCGGTGTTCTCTAATTGCTGCCAGCAGGAGCTGCTCCTTCTTGTGGTGTGCAGGCTTCTCACTGCAGGGGCCTCTTTTATTCCAGAGCACAGACTCCAGGGCATGCGGGCTTCAGTAGTGGTGACTCACGGGCTTAGCTGCTCTAAGACATGTGCGATCTTCCTGGACCAGGGGTAGAACCCTTGACCCCTGCGTTGGCAGGCAGACTCTTATCCACTGCACCACTGGGCAAGTCCCTATTCTTTGTCTTTTGAAATGAAGTAGAAAAAGAGACGCAAGACATGGGGTCTTCTTACTCCCGGTCTTAACATCTCAGTTACTAGCAGCCAAAGTCTTGGGAAACTATCAGATTGCCCATGTCTGAAATTCTGCTGGAGTGGGTCAGGGGAAGAGAAAACTTGTCTGGAGCAAGGAGAATAATAGTAAATTGTAAGTAGTAAGTAAGAGCGTAATAGTGTGGACAGGAAGCAGAGGTGGCCTCAACAGAAAAGAATGGAGCTAATAGACCCAGATCTGTCCCTTAGCCTCCAGATTCAGCGACCATGAGAGGCTGATAATGCAAATCCAAGCCCATGATCACTTTGGATGGAGACTCTGACTCAGACCTGTGGTTACTTGACCGTATCTCAGGGCAGGAAAAACCAGCATGTTTCCTACAGAACACAGACATGGTCAGGAAGTTAGGTTGGTCAAGAAAGATGGGTACCTACAAAATGAATTTGAAATAAATTCCACCCCCAAAGGCTGTTATACTTTCGATCAGGTTCAGTAGTAAAGAACTGAACTTAAATCTTGAGTCGTTACCTTTTTAAGAGGTTTAAGATATTCATTGTTGTTTAGTTGCTGAGTCCAACTCTTTTGCAACCCCATGGACTTAATCTGCCAGACTCCTCTGTCCATGGAATTTCCCAGGCATGAATGCTGGAGTGGGTTGCTAGTTTCTTCTCTAGAGGATCTTCCTGACTCGGGGATTGAACCCTTGTCTCTTTCATTGCAGACAGATTCTTTACGGCTGAGCCATCAGGGAAGCTCTATTAAATATATGTGACTTTTCATAAAGCCTCATTTCTGGGGAAAATGACATACCAGGTTTCAAATAATAGATTTACACACTGGTTTTTAAAGGGCTATCTAGTTTGTAAGTTAAAGCATAATTTAAACTAATTTGAACCAAAAAGTTTAATCTGGAAAATTATTTGGTATCTGACTATATGCCTTTTTTAATCCTTCAGCACTACCCTGACTGAATTGACAGAAGGAAAACCTACCACTGATGGACCTACCACTGAAATGTGAGATAGAAACAAAGATAGATTTAAACAAAAGTGTTTAAAAAAACACAGAAATGCAGAGAGAGAGAAACAGAGGAAAGGGGAGAGAGGTTGCTATTTGAGAGGTTCATTTTTAAGAGTATTCATGATATAACAGCATCTTTGACATTATTTCTAAATCTTTTTGCTGTAGCCTGTGTATCTTTCTTATCTTTTTAAAAAAATCTTGTTGGATAAAAAAGAAACAGGTCATAACAGAGATGCTTCTTAATCATCTGTTTCTCTCTCATTGTTTTATCGCTAAGTTGTGTCTCTTCTGCGACCCCAGGGACTGTAGCCCGCCAGGCTCCTCTGTCCATGGGATTTTCTGGGCAAGAATACTGCAGTGGGTAGCCTTTCCCTTCTTCAAGGATTGGAGACTGAAGCCAGGGATTGAAGCCATATCTCCTGCACTGCAGAGCAGATTCTTTACCACTGACCCACCAGGGAAGCCCTTTCTCTTTCTTAGGAGCAGTCAAATCCCCTAGGAAGCTATCCAAATGCCTGTGTGTGAAGCTCTGCTAAAGTGGGCCAAGAAAGGAGAGAACCTTATTTTGAAGCAAGGAAAAGGTTGTACTCATGAAGGGGCTCAGATGTCAAGAAATGTCCATAAACTTGATCCATTCTCCCCACAGGACCAAGATTTTCATTATAATCATATAAAGCCTGGTTTACAGGTTTCAAATGAGTGATTAGAATGTTATTTTGGGGACAACTAGGTTTTAAATTGTAGAGTATATGTGTGTGTGTGTGTGTGTGTGAGCTCAGTTGTGTATGACTCTTTGCAACCCCATGGACTGTAGCCCGTCAGGCTACACTGTCCCTGGGGTTCTCCAGACGAGAATACTAGAGTGGGTTGCCATTTCCTTCTCCAGGGGATCTTTCTGACCCAGGAATCGAACCCATGTCTTCTGCATTGGCAGGCAGATTCTTTACCACTGGGCCACCTGGGAAGCCCAAATTATAGAGTAATTGTAGGTAATCTGCAGATCCCTGGGTTGGGAAGATCCCCTGGAGAAAAAAATGGCACCTCACTCCAGTATTCTTATCTGGAGAATGCCATGGACGGAGGAGCCTGGTGGTCTATAGTCCATGGGACTGGTGCAAAGAGTCAGACAAAACTGCGTGACGAAGTCTACTATTCTTTCTGTAGTTTGCATTTAAAAATAAGTCTAGGGAGACATGTAAAGTCTTACTGTGTGCATTTATGATCCTTTAGCTGTGACCAGAGTGAGGTGAAACAAGTAACTTATCCTGAGTCCTTCAATGAAAGGTGAGATATATATAGATAAGAGTAAGGGGTGGGTATTGAGATTTGTGAAATGTATTCTGAGAAGCGGCTACTGGCAATACAGAGTTAAAGGACACTTTAGCTAAGACTTTTGTTTTTCCAGCCTCAACATGCTACTTTCTTTTGTGGATCTATTTGGGGGAAAACAAACAGGTCAGAAAAGGAGTGTGCTTACTGCTAGTCTGTTTTGTTACCCTTAGTTAGGAGCAGGCACAGCCCTGAGGAAAGCATCAGATTGCCCATGCGTGGGCCAGGAGAGGACAGGAGAAGGTCTTGGTGGACAGAGAGCAGAGGGGAGCCCTTAGCAGGAAAAATATGTGTCTCATAGGTCCTGAATGTGTCGCTCACCTTCCAGAGCTCTGCCTCTGTGTGAGGCTGGTAACCCAAACCCACCATTGCATTGGACGGAGCCCCTGCCTGGTCTTGACCGAATCTCAAGGGCAGGAAAGACATCTATGATTCATGAGGGGTTACTGGATGGTGTAGGGACTTGAGAAGGCAGAAAATTACAGAACCAGTGAGATGAGTACCTACAAACCAAAGGGGAATTTTGAAGCAAATTTCATCACAAAATGGTGTTACACTTGGGGATTGGGTTCAGGAGTAAAGTTCATACATTTGATGTATTAAGTTTTTCCACATGACTAGGATTTTTCATTACTGATATATAATGTTCATTTCTACAGAAAAATGAAATACCAGGTTTTAAATAACTGATGAAAATGCTATTTTTCAGATAACTAGACTGTCAATTGCAGAGTAATTATAGCTAACTTGTATTTAAAAATCTATAAAACATATGGAGTCTTACTTTGTACATTTTAATCCTTTAGCTCTGTCTTGTGTAATATGAGAAACATCGATGAAAGGTGAGCTACAAATGGGGGAAAGGGGAAGGAGGACAGTGGAATTCATGAAATCCAATTAGTCAGAGTCCCCATCTCAGGCAGTCTCCTGATTCCAGGAGAAAACAAGATATCCATAGGTGAAAAGTAGATGGTGCAGGGACCCAGGTTCCAGATAGGTAATTAACATATATATATTAGCGCTTTAATCAGTTTTTAAGTTCTAGAGCAAGTGTATCCAATTTCAGCCAAAAAAGTTAAATCATTTGATGCTAGGTTCATTTTTAACCTTTTATATTGACCTGAATAAATGGACATCAAACGTCTTTGACTACTCTGATATAGCTTCTCTTTCAATTGCAATGCCATCCAAGGCTGTTGAGATCACTTACCTGGGTCAGTGCTATCTAGAGAGTATTAATCTCTCGGTCTATATAGAAAGAGTGAGAAAGGCAGAGATTTATACAGACTTATAGTGACAGAAGGAGAAATACAGATTTGCAAAATTCAGTCTTGGAAGAATTCTTAGGAATACAGAATTTTCTAGACAATAATTCTACATTTCTTTCTGTAAGATTGGGTCTTCCAGTGAGCTAAGTCATGTTGACTACCCTATAGATTTAAGGAATTCTTTTTGTTCAAGTGAATTTTTCACATCAGTCTTCCATGCAGCAAGTCTCTAATGATGTATTTTTGCACTTGGTGGTGGTTGAAGTATAATAGAACAGCTGTCCAAGATTAGTGATGCTGATGAAGACAATGACTTTCTCAATCCACAATAGTAAGTCCATTTGAAGTTTGGAGGGAGGGAGCTGTTGATGGATTTCTTACCTTTCGGAAGATGGGGCTCATGCTGAGGTGAAAAAGAAAACTGTGGAAAGATAGCAAAATGTTTGGGAGAGAGGGTATAGAGTATTTGAATTTGCATATAAGTACCACGCTTGAAAAAATATTTCTACATATTCATAAGTAGAATATTTTTCTAGTTTTAAAATGTGAACATCTTCTCATTAGATACGAACTAGCCTACAAAATTTCTTAATCAAGGGTTGCAGAATGGTACTTACTCTTCAGTTGCGTTCCTTTCTCATTTTTGTTGAAGTGAAGTCGCTCGGTCATGTCCAATTCGTGACCCCATGGACTGTAGCCTACAAGGCTCCTCTGTCCATGGAATTTTCCGGGCAAGAGTACAGGAGTGGGTTGCCATCTGGGTATGTTCTAATTCCTAGTTTTACTGATTTTGTCTAAGAGTAAATAGGACTGACAGCAAAAGCAAATGTGTTTTGCTGATTAAGGACCTCTTAATGTCCACTGGGATTTTATTAATTTTGACTTGTTTCTGAGTAATCTCATGAGAGTACTTCTTGTTGCACTCATCTGAATGCATTTTTTCATCTGTACTCGACTGCAAGAACACATTTTTAAAATCTCATGTGTCTGACTCGACCTTTCCCCCAAGTTACTACGTATAAAATAAGCAACAAGGATATATTGTATAACACAAGGAAATATAGCCATTATTTTGCAGTGACTTTAAATAGAACACAGTCTATAAAATTATTAATCACTGTGCTATACACCTGAAATTAATATAATGTTATAAATCAATTATACTTCAATTTAAAAATCCTATATATCTGGACTTCAGAATTATTCATTGAGATTTTTCTTCTCTCTTGGGCAGTTATTTAACCACTCAGCAACTCGAATTTGTGGTGGAGATTGAGTAGCACTAAGGAAGAAATTAACTGGTTACTGGTACAATCTGTTGGTGTCTAGACAAAGATAAAATGAAAAATAAGGGGGTGACTCATGAATACAAATAGTTCTTCAACATACCCATGAATTTCCTTTTTCTGTGTCTTTTCATCATGGGCCATCAATGAAGAGTTCACTCTGCTCCTTAATTAAATGATGTGTCTGCATATTAACTATATTTTCTGCAATGAGGCTGCCTAGGACTGGGGCAAAATTTGAGAAGATTGAGCAAGACAAGCATTTCCTTCTTTTTACAAACAGAAAGTGTTAGTTTGGTTTTTAAATGACAAATGTTTCTTTATAGATTTGTGTGGCATTTGCAATAGTCCCTGTGTGAGAGACACTGGTGTTTCAGGCTAGGGGGATGATGCTAGATTTTGGAGTAAGACTTGGAATTGGTGCTTGGCTGTGGTATCTAAGTGGGCTTCCCTGGTGGCTCAGTTGGTGAAGAATCCATCTGGAATGCAGGAGACCTAGGTTCTATATCTGGGTTGGGAAGATCTCCTGGAGAAGGGACAGGCAACCCACTCCAGTATTCTTGCTTGGAGAATCCCATGGACAGAGGAACCTGGTGGGCTACAGGCCATGGGGTTGCAAAGAGTCAGACATGACTGAGCAACTAACACACACACACACTTTGGCATTTCATATACACTGGGCACCTGGTGAAATATTAAGCCACTTTAAATTTTAGATCATTTGTCTGTAAACTAATAATAATATCTGCAATATCTCTGGGTGTCATACAATAAAACTAAAAATAAAAGTAGAATAAAATGTAAATGCTTTTAAAACTCGGAAGCACCATAAATAAATTTTATACTAAAAACTAAGAATAAAGTAACAAAGGTCAGTTTTTAGGAAAATCAGAAAATACAGAGAAGCAATAAATCCTCCCATAAATAGGCATTCTTATTTTTTAATAGATGCTCTTCAAGATTCTTTAGGCTTATG
>SJYV01054784.1:0-11399 GCA_006410875.1 Neotragus pygmaeus | reverse complement strand
GCCCGGGGCAGGTGAGCTCCCCATGTCCACAAGCCCCCACCCGAGGCACCTTCTAGGGGTGCAGTGTTTGTGCCTCAGGGTCAGTGCCTTCTTCCTGAAGCAGGAAGAGAACATATACTCTCAGCCTTTACCAACCAGACATGCCAACAGGGGTGCGGGTCTGCAGACAGCAGCAGGAGTCACTCTCCACCCTGGCACCTTTCCTTTGGAAATTTGCTGGAAGGGAAGGGGGAAGGTTTTCCTCCAGGCACCGTCGCCCACCCCCGGCTCCCAGCAGTAGCACAGTGTCCTGCTGTCTTCCAGGGGGAATGGATAGCAGGGTCTCGGGCACCACCAGTAATGGAGAGACCAAACCAGTGTGCCCAGGCGTGGAAAAGGCGGCGGAGGATGATGCCCTGCAGCGAGGGCAGTGGAGCAACAAGATGGAGTTCGTGCTGTCCGTGGCAGGGGAGATCATCGGGCTGGGCAACGTCTGGAGGTTCCCCTACCTCTGCTACAAAAACGGGGGAGGTGAGTTCACTTGAGGTGGGCGCAGTGGGGGAGAGCTGTGCCCGCCTGGCACCTCCTGCCTGGGCAGTGGATGGAGGTTTCCTGCCTCTGTTACAAAAACAGGGGAGGTGAGAGGTGCCGCACCCTTCACGCCCACAAGGCTATCTCCATCTCCTGCACCTACTGCACTCTGGAAAGCCCCATAGATGCAGAGGATGCTGGAATTGGAAAACCCTTAAGAAGTCGCTCAGGACCCTGTAGGAGAAGCACCTAGATGGGGGTGACGTCCTGGGTGCCCATGGTGGCAGCAGAGAAACACAGGTGTGGGCTGGGACCAGATGGATGGAGGTTCGGGTTCTGGCTCCGCTACTCACTCCCGGTGACCTAGAACAAGCCCTCGGACCTCAGGTGGGCACTGAGAACAGAGAGAGTTCTTCCTGCCTCTCAAGGTGGTTGTCAGGACTGGAGGTTGTGGGCAAAGGGCCTCAGAATCCATAGCTGTGCTGAGGGCGATGTTGGCACCCAGCTGTCCCGTGGCCTCGAGACTCTGCAACCAGGGCCGCCTGTCCCCCGCCTGCCCCGCCCCGCCCACACCACGTGTCACCTTTGATCCCAGTGACTCTTCTTTTATAATTTTCCCACTGAAATGTTTGCATGGGGTGGGGGAGCATGGACTCCAGTTCCTTTCTGGATCCTTCCTGCCTCTCAGGACCTGCAGTGATCCCACTGCCCCCTTAGCAATGCGGGTCACTTTCCCACCATGGGCTCTCTTTTAGGCAACCCCCTTGCCAGGTCTCTGGGGAGCCCCTGAGGGATTTCCCAGGTGCTGAAGGCCTCTGGGAAGAGCAGTGGGTTTGGAAGGTCTCCTTGTAGGTGGGTAAAGCTTAGTGGGACTGGGCTCCCAGGTCTGGTTTTGGCGGCGGGTTGGGGCTGCAATCTGGGCTGGAGGAAGGGAAATGCTGAGAGAGATCACGGGAAAGCCTGAAGGAGTAGGACTTTGTGAGCCACGGGGACTTTGCTGCTGCTGCTGCTGCTGCTAAGTCACTTCAGTCGTGTCCGACTCTGTGCAACCCCATAGACGGCAGCCCATTGGGCTCCGTCATCCCTGGGATTCTCCAGGCAAGAACACTGGAGTGGGTTGCCATTTCCTTCTCCAGTGCATGAAAGTGAAAAGTGAAAGTGAAGTCTCTCAGTCGTGTCTGACTCAGCGACCCCATGGACTGCAGCCTACCAGACTCCTCCATCCATGGGAGTTTCCAGGCAAGAGTGCTGCAGTGGGATGCCATTGCCTTCTCCACGGGGACTTTAGGGCACCCTAATGCAACACTCACCCTTGGTGGGGGTGTGGGAGCCTCCCCGTGCGTGAACCCAGTTGAAGTGGTTTTGGGGAGAGAAAGCCCACAGCACAGAGTAGGGGTGGGAGGTCAGGAGGGAGGAGAATATAGAGAGGCCCTGAGCCCATTCGTACTCTCAGGATGGTGGCCGCTGGGCACTGGCCCGGGGACCGGAGGTTAATTTGTATTTTCCCCAGAGCAGGTGGGAGTGGGCCGGTGTGTTCTCCTTCCCCCAGACTCTGCCCAGCAGTCTGAAGCTGCAGGACTTTGCTAGGTTGGCTGGCATCTCTAGGGAAGACAGGAGGTCCCCACCTAGCCCTGGACTCTCTGACAGCTTGTTCAGACCCTTGGGCCCTAGGGTGGTTGGATTCGGCTAGTCTGGGGAGGAGGGGGTTGGGGAGCTAGGCCAGGCCTGGGGGCTCTGTGTCTGGACCCGGTGACCAGCTTAGCTCCTCACACGGCAAGATTAGGAGGTGAGCTGCTTTTTGCAAGCCGCTCTGGAATGGGACCGCGAGGTCGGCCTGGGAATTAGCAGGACTGGCACGAAGAGGTGGGGGAGGGATTCTGGGGTCTGCAGGGACCCCTGCGCTGAGGAAGGGGGGGCGGGGGCCAGGGCAGGAGCACAGGGTCACCCTGTCTACGGGAGGCGTCCCCCAGTAGGTTTGCGCCTGAGCTCTGCTTCGGGGGCCCTTTTAGGTCTGTGTGGCCTGGGGGTGTGTGGCTGTGTCTCAGAAAAGGAAATGTGGGCTGGGATCATGATCACAGCCCCTGATTCTTCACTGAAGGAGCCGGGGTGCGGAGGTAGGACGTGGCTGCCTCCTCCCTGGGCAGGGCCCTCCCTCTAGCACGCTGGTCCCCAGAAGCTGTTTTGAGGTCCTGGGACCATCTGCAAAATCCTGACGCCATCGCCTTTCTTCCCACCCCTTCTCCAATGGGGCACCAGGCCTCAGGCTTCCTCCTCTCTTTCCTTGATGGACAACGGCAGCTGGAGGAAGTGCACTGAGGGGCTTTGGGGCTGGAGGCTGATGCTCAGCTTTGCCTTGAAGGCCCCGAGTCACACAGAGCCAGTGGGTGGACACACGGGTGGTGCCTCTACCAGCATGATGGGGACATGCCCAGGGTCCAGGACCCCCCGGGTCTGTGCAGGGACCCAGACAGGCCAGCTTTTCTGGTTTCTGGTGTTCCCAGAGGCTCACCCTTTTTGTGCTCTTCACCCCTCCTTGGCCCCTCAGGGCATAGACCCCACACTTTGTCTCGTCACCTTGGTCTGGAAGGGACCAGACACTTCCTTGTGACAGGGCCCTTCACTGCCACCGTGAGAGAGGGGCAGGGAGGAGGAGGATAGACGCCTCCTAGGTAGGTTTCATCCCCTCCTCCCAGTTCAGTGTTTTTATTTAAATCTGTGGCCCTCAGATCAGGGCTGGGACTCCCAGGGGATTCGAGGATGGTTCTGAGCAGGTTCTGAGGATGCTGGGGTGGTGGTGTGAATCCCCCAAGGTCACGTGTGCTATCAGCCTGCCTCTGCTGGGCGCTTTCTCCAACTTCACAGCTGCAAATAGCTGCTTTTGTGCTTGGAGGGAGGACCTTATCATTGCTAATGTTTGTTGGTTGGGGAGCTCAGGGAGGAAGACGTCCCCAAAGCATAGCATCAGTTCCAAACTAAAAATGCAAGTGCTGTCTTTGGTTCCTTCCAGCTTGGATGTTTGGTAGATCCAATTAGAAGTGAGTCCCAGAGCAGGGGAAAGGCTGAGGTAAGAATATGACGGAGGACAGGTCGACAGTGAAACACGGTAGCTAAAAACCAGAGACGCTGAGAAAGTGGTGTGAAGAAACTGAGTCCGGTGGTTGGGACTTGGACTTTCAATGCAGAGGATGTGGATTCAGTCCCTGGTTGGGGAGCCAAGATCCCACATGCCTCATGGTCAAGAAACCAAAACACAAAACAGAAGCAATATTGTAACAAATGCAATAAACACTTAAAAATGGTCCACATCAAAACACACACACACACACACACACAAGAACTTAAAAAAAAAAAAAATATATATATATATAATCAGCATCCAACAGAAGACGGGGAAAGAAGGAGTGCCTTCTGGGTAAGTGTGCTCCTTGCCCAGGCATTTGGGCAGTCCACCCTGAGCACTTGCCCCCACCCCCTGGCCCCTGTGACTTTCTAGAATCAGGCCAACCAATGTAAGTCACCCAATGGTGGTTACACAGTGAGAACCACTACCTGCCAGGAACTGCTCTGAGCTGTGATAAAACGGAAGCAGAACAGACCACCTCCCTGTTTCTGTGGGGCTTTCATTCTGGGTGTGGGTGGAGGCGAGACAGACAGTAAATATAGCAAACAAGACAATGATACAGCATCTCAGAAGCCGCTGAGCATCACTGGAGCAGGGTGGGGCGGCCACGCTGAGAACACTTGAGTGACAGCTTCTGGGGTGGAGGGTGAGACCCGGTCTTGGGGATATTGGAGGTGGGGAGTGCATCCTGGGGCAGAGGAAACAAAAGGTTTTAATGACCTCAGAGCAGGCGGCTGGCTGGTGTGCCTGGGGAATCAAAGGAGGGGAGTCACTGTAGGGGGTGGGTCATGCAGGGCTTGTCAACCTCTGTGAGGTTCGGCTTTCACTCCAGGGATGGGGAGTCAGGGCAGGAGTTTGAGCAGAGTGGCCAATCTTACACTTGAACACGATCTCTATATCTATGGTGCTAAGAACTGACGGCAGAGGCCTCAGGCCAGAAGCAGACCAGTTCCGAGGCTAAGAATCTTAAGGTCTCTTTGCTGTCCTTCTTTCTCACATAACTGCTGACTCTACCTGGATACCCAGCTCCTGATTGCTGCAGAACCCGGGCCTTCAGCTGGAACCTCTCCCGTTCCCTGGACCCTGGGCTACCAGCATTCTGAGTTTCCCAACACCCAGGTTGCCCGGGGCTGGAGACCCCGAGTGAGACCACAGCAGAATGTGCCACCACTGGGCCACTCAGAAACCAGGATCTCATAGGGAAGGCACAGCCAAACGAACCCCAGCCCTAGACATCAGGGAGAGAGGGTGCACAGGATGCCTTTGCCACGGGCGTTAGACGACCCCATTGTGCCCTGAGAATGTCCGTAGATACTAAGGCGCAAAGAGACAAGGAGCACATTTCTTCATACAAGAGTCACGGTTATGTTATTAGNTGGACTCTCTGACAGCTTGTTCAGACCCTTGGGCCCTAGGGTGGTTGGATTCGGCTAGTCTGGGGAGGAGGGGGTTGGGGAGCTAGGCCAGGCCTGGGGGCTCTGTGTCTGGACCCGGTGACCAGCTTAGCTCCTCACACGGCAAGATTAGGAGGTGAGCTGCTTTTTGCAAGCCGCTCTGGAATGGGACCGCGAGGTCGGCCTGGGAATTAGCAGGACTGGCACGAAGAGGTGGGGGAGGGATTCTGGGGTCTGCAGGGACCCCTGCGCTGAGGAAGGGGGGGCGGGGGCCAGGGCAGGAGCACAGGGTCACCCTGTCTACGGGAGGCGTCCCCCAGTAGGTTTGCGCCTGAGCTCTGCTTCGGGGGCCCTTTTAGGTCTGTGTGGCCTGGGGGTGTGTGGCTGTGTCTCAGAAAAGGAAATGTGGGCTGGGATCATGATCACAGCCCCTGATTCTTCACTGAAGGAGCCGGGGTGCGGAGGTAGGACGTGGCTGCCTCCTCCCTGGGCAGGGCCCTCCCTCTAGCACGCTGGTCCCCAGAAGCTGTTTTGAGGTCCTGGGACCATCTGCAAAATCCTGACGCCATCGCCTTTCTTCCCACCCCTTCTCCAATGGGGCACCAGGCCTCAGGCTTCCTCCTCTCTTTCCTTGATGGACAACGGCAGCTGGAGGAAGTGCACTGAGGGGCTTTGGGGCTGGAGGCTGATGCTCAGCTTTGCCTTGAAGGCCCCGAGTCACACAGAGCCAGTGGGTGGACACACGGGTGGTGCCTCTACCAGCATGATGGGGACATGCCCAGGGTCCAGGACCCCCCGGGTCTGTGCAGGGACCCAGACAGGCCAGCTTTTCTGGTTTCTGGTGTTCCCAGAGGCTCACCCTTTTTGTGCTCTTCACCCCTCCTTGGCCCCTCAGGGCATAGACCCCACACTTTGTCTCGTCACCTTGGTCTGGAAGGGACCAGACACTTCCTTGTGACAGGGCCCTTCACTGCCACCGTGAGAGAGGGGCAGGGAGGAGGAGGATAGACGCCTCCTAGGTAGGTTTCATCCCCTCCTCCCAGTTCAGTGTTTTTATTTAAATCTGTGGCCCTCAGATCAGGGCTGGGACTCCCAGGGGATTCGAGGATGGTTCTGAGCAGGTTCTGAGGATGCTGGGGTGGTGGTGTGAATCCCCCAAGGTCACGTGTGCTATCAGCCTGCCTCTGCTGGGCGCTTTCTCCAACTTCACAGCTGCAAATAGCTGCTTTTGTGCTTGGAGGGAGGACCTTATCATTGCTAATGTTTGTTGGTTGGGGAGCTCAGGGAGGAAGACGTCCCCAAAGCATAGCATCAGTTCCAAACTAAAAATGCAAGTGCTGTCTTTGGTTCCTTCCAGCTTGGATGTTTGGTAGATCCAATTAGAAGTGAGTCCCAGAGCAGGGGAAAGGCTGAGGTAAGAATATGACGGAGGACAGGTCGACAGTGAAACACGGTAGCTAAAAACCAGAGACGCTGAGAAAGTGGTGTGAAGAAACTGAGTCCGGTGGTTGGGACTTGGACTTTCAATGCAGAGGATGTGGATTCAGTCCCTGGTTGGGGAGCCAAGATCCCACATGCCTCATGGTCAAGAAACCAAAACACAAAACAGAAGCAATATTGTAACAAATGCAATAAACACTTAAAAATGGTCCACATCAAAACACACACACACACACACACACAAGAACTTAAAAAAAAAAAAAATATATATATATATAATCAGCATCCAACAGAAGACGGGGAAAGAAGGAGTGCCTTCTGGGTAAGTGTGCTCCTTGCCCAGGCATTTGGGCAGTCCACCCTGAGCACTTGCCCCCACCCCCTGGCCCCTGTGACTTTCTAGAATCAGGCCAACCAATGTAAGTCACCCAATGGTGGTTACACAGTGAGAACCACTACCTGCCAGGAACTGCTCTGAGCTGTGATAAAACGGAAGCAGAACAGACCACCTCCCTGTTTCTGTGGGGCTTTCATTCTGGGTGTGGGTGGAGGCGAGACAGACAGTAAATATAGCAAACAAGACAATGATACAGCATCTCAGAAGCCGCTGAGCATCACTGGAGCAGGGTGGGGCGGCCACGCTGAGAACACTTGAGTGACAGCTTCTGGGGTGGAGGGTGAGACCCGGTCTTGGGGATATTGGAGGTGGGGAGTGCATCCTGGGGCAGAGGAAACAAAAGGTTTTAATGACCTCAGAGCAGGCGGCTGGCTGGTGTGCCTGGGGAATCAAAGGAGGGGAGTCACTGTAGGGGGTGGGTCATGCAGGGCTTGTCAACCTCTGTGAGGTTCGGCTTTCACTCCAGGGATGGGGAGTCAGGGCAGGAGTTTGAGCAGAGTGGCCAATCTTACACTTGAACACGATCTCTATATCTATGGTGCTAAGAACTGACGGCAGAGGCCTCAGGCCAGAAGCAGACCAGTTCCGAGGCTAAGAATCTTAAGGTCTCTTTGCTGTCCTTCTTTCTCACATAACTGCTGACTCTACCTGGATACCCAGCTCCTGATTGCTGCAGAACCCGGGCCTTCAGCTGGAACCTCTCCCGTTCCCTGGACCCTGGGCTACCAGCATTCTGAGTTTCCCAACACCCAGGTTGCCCGGGGCTGGAGACCCCGAGTGAGACCACAGCAGAATGTGCCACCACTGGGCCACTCAGAAACCAGGATCTCATAGGGAAGGCACAGCCAAACGAACCCCAGCCCTAGACATCAGGGAGAGAGGGTGCACAGGATGCCTTTGCCACGGGCGTTAGACGACCCCATTGTGCCCTGAGAATGTCCGTAGATACTAAGGCGCAAAGAGACAAGGAGCACATTTCTTCATACAAGAGTCACGGTTATGTTATTAGTATGTGACGACTGGTTACCATTTTTAGTTAGTGACTCAGTGCCAAGTATTGGTTCAGCAGTGCTGATTACAGCGTGTGATAATTCATGAATCCTCACCGCTGTGTTACTCATGTGTAACATTTAACAGTTTGTCTTTAAAAAAAATATCACCTGGAGGGACTTCCCTGGTTGTTCAGGAGCTAAGACTCCGAGCTCCCAAAGCAGGGGGCCTGAGTTTGATTCCTGGTCAGGGAAATAGATCCCACAAGCTGCAACTAAGACCGGGTTGCCAAGTAAATAAATAAATTTGTTTTTTTAATTGTCACCTGGACCGTGACAGGTGACACCACAGAATGCGCTCTTACTGAGAAGGATGTCTAGCAGAATGGTTCTTTTCCAGGATGGGTGTGTGGTCTCTGGCATCCCATGGGGTATGATGCCAGGACATTCGAAAATTGAGGGAGGAGATTGAGTGGGGGCTTTGGGGGAGCAGGTAACCGTGACTCCATTCTCCTTCTCCAGGACTGGATATGTCTTGCAGGAGTGGTGGGTATGGCTCGGGTGAGGAAACAGGCAGTGTCTCCAAGACCCCCTGGTGGGCACACGGGTCCCTTTTGGGCTCCATCCCTTCTCTAACTCCATCCCCAGTTTGGGGCCAGTGACTCTGGCTGGTGGGTGTGGACTTTGTCCCTTACGGCCAGCTGCCCAGGTGCTCAAGGAGGCAGAGGAGGAGGGGAACAGACCGACCACCAGGCCCGGTGCAGTTAAACGTTGGCTTGGTTTATCGGGAAAGAGCAGGTGGCATAGAGATGGGAGGAGGGGCTTGGAGACTCCTCTCCTGGCCCCCCTCTCTCTTTGCTCTTTCTTTGATGTTTCTAACTCTCCGTAGTGACAGCTCATTTCAGCTGCTGGATTCTCTCTTTCCTAATTCCCTCCTCCTGCCCAGCGAGTCTTGGACTGATTTGTGTACTTACTTGCCTGAGTTGTTTATGATCTTTCTTTGCCCTTATAGTCACCAAGCGTCTCCCTCAGTGCTTGAATTAGGCGTGGACTACATGCCAAGAGACTTGGAAGGCAGAGAACTGGAGGAGTTGATTCCTCACCGCCAACTTTTAGTATGGTATAATTGGCTTACAATAAATGGCACACATCTGAAGTGTACAGCTACATAAGTTTTGCCATAGGTACACACCCTTGAGACCATCACCACTATCAAGATAATTAACGGGAACTTGCAGGTGATCCAGTGGTTAGGACTCCAAGCTTCCATTGCAGGGGGCAGAAGTTTCATCCTTGGCTGGGGAGCTAAGATCCCACATGCTGCATGGCATGGCCAAAATATAAACTAAAAGAAGAAAAAAAAAAAAAGATTGTGAATATATCCATCACTCCCTCAAATTGCTTCCTGACCCTTTCTCCCACCCCCAACCTCTGCAACCCCATCTCAATGCAACCACAAACCTGTTTTGTTTTTTAAAGATTTTTGATGTAGTCTATTTTTAAAGTCTTTATTGAATTTGTTACAATATTGCTTCTGTTTTATTTTATTTATGTTTTGGTTTTGGGGGGGCTGAGAGGCATGTGGAATCTTAACTTCCTAACCAGGAGTTGAACCTGCATCTCCTGCTTTACAAAGTGAAGTCTTAATCCATGGACCACCAGGGAGGTCTCTGTTTTCGAAAGATGTAACTATTTCCAGCTTTACTGATTTACTTCTGATACATAATATATGTAAGTTTAAGGCAGACAACATTATGATTTGATACAAGTATATATTGCAAAATCACTACCACAATAGGGTTAGTTAACAATTCCATTCCTTCATCTCATTACCTTTTCTTGGTGGTGATAGTTTTAAGATCTACGCTCTTAAGAACTTTCTAGAATATGAAACAGTATCATTCACTGTAGTCACCACACTGTACAGTTCTAGCCCCAGAAAATGTTCATCTTATAATGAACTGTGTACCCTTTGAGCATCTCCCCATGTCTCCCACCCCCAGCCTCTGGCAACCACCATTCTACTCTCTGCCTTGATGAATCTGACCATTTTGAGATCCCACATATAAATGAGAACACACAATATACTTTACTTTCTCTGTATAACTTATGTCACTTAGCATGATTCCCTCAAGGTCCATCCATGGTAGCAAAGCATGGAATTTCCTTCCGTCTTATGGCTGAATAATACCCCACTGTACATATAGCGTTTTCTTCATCCATGCTGTCCCTGTACACTAGTTTGCATTTCTTAGATTTGTCTATAAATGGAATCATGACTTGGCTTCTTTGACTTAGCATAATTACTTTGAGGTTCATCCATCTTTTTCGTGTCTCAGTAGTTCCTTTCTTGTTATCGCTGGATAGTATTGTAGCTCAGTCAGTAAAGAATCCACCTGCAATGCAGGAGACCTGGGTTCAGTTCCTGGGTCAGGAAGATTCCCTGGAGAAGGGAATGGCTACCCATTCCATATTCTTGCCTGGCGAACCCCACGGACAGAGGAGCCTGGCAGGCTACAGTCCATGGGGTCACACGAGTCAGACACGACTTAGTGACAGACTAGACCACCATTCCATTAGATGGGTGGACTGCCATTTATCTCTTCTCCTGTTTATGGACA
This sequence comes from Neotragus pygmaeus, assembly GCA_006410875.1. Taxonomy (NCBI): domain Eukaryota; kingdom Metazoa; phylum Chordata; class Mammalia; order Artiodactyla; family Bovidae; genus Neotragus; species Neotragus pygmaeus. Next base: position 927 of record SJYV01054784.1, on the reverse strand, counting down.
TTTGGGTTCTTTCCAGGTTTTAGGTATTATAGATGAATCTGCTAAGAACATTTGTATACAAGTCTTTGTATAATCATATGCTTTCACCTCCCTTGAATAAACACTCAAGTGTGGAATGACAGGATTATATGGTAATGCACCTTTACTTTTTAAGAAATTGCCAAACGCTTTTCCAAAACACTTGTGCCATTTTACATTCCTGCCCACGGTGTATGTGGGTGCCAGCTTTTCCAAGTCTTCACCAGTACTTGGTCTTTTGTTTTCTTTTACTTTTTTGGGCACGCATGTGCGAGGCTTGTGGGATCTTAGTTTCCTGATCAGAGATGGAACTGCAGTCCTTCCACTGGGAGCATGGAGTCTTAACCACTGAACCACCAGGGAAATTCTTGGTCTGTCTTTTTAATTTGTAATTAGTGTGTAGCATTACCTCATTATTTAAATTTATAATGACTAATGATATTGAACATCTTTTTATGTGCTTATTTGCAACTCACATATTTTTTTCTTTTTCTTTTTTTTGGTGAAAACCTGTTCAAATCTTCTGACCATTCGAAAAAAAAAGGGTTGTTTATTTTCTTACCGTCTTAGCCACTGGATCACAGGGAAGTCCTTCTTTTCTTTTTAATTACACTTTATTAAGTTATGACTGACTTACAAAAAGCTGTACACATTTAACGTATCAACTCGAGTTTTGAGGTAAACACGTACCTGTGAAACCATTCCCACAGTCAATGTCATAAACATATCCATCACCTCCATAAGTTTCCTTTTGCCCTTTTTTATTTTAATTTTTTGTGATAAGAACACAGTATAAGATTCATCTTCTTAGCACATTTTTTTAAATTTATTTTTTAAATTGAAGGATAATTGCTGTACAGAATTTTGTTGTTTTCTGTGAAACCTCAACATGAATCAGCCATAGGTGTA
>SJYV01054782.1:0-11073 GCA_006410875.1 Neotragus pygmaeus | reverse complement strand
AGTAAGAACTCCTATTTCATAGAAATTGCTATTATGTATTATTCCCTCTGTTTTTTCCCTTAAACACTAGTATATAAATTCCTAGAGGGCAATACTCACACATTTCTCATCTTTATATTTCCAGAACCCACCACTATGCCTGAACATGGTAATACTTATTAAAAAATGCCTCAAGAATGAATAAACAAGTGAGCCTAAGTTCAAAACCTACTCTCTTAATTTAACCTTGTTAACTGTGGCTCATAATTCTACCTGCCAGGCTCTTTTTGATTCCTGACAGCNATGCCTGAACATGGTAATACTTATTAAAAAATGCCTCAAGAATGAATAAACAAGTGAGCCTAAGTTCAAAACCTACTCTCTTAATTTAACCTTGTTAACTGTGGCTCATAATTCTACCTGCCAGGCTCTTTTTGATTCCTGACAGCATCCAACATTGTAGGTAACACTTTCAGCTTTACATCATCTGAATATTTGATAGATTTCATCCAAATCACTAATAAAGATTTTGAACATGACGGGGTCAAACACAAATCCTATGCCTCATCAGTGGAGACATCTCTAGAGCTTATTCTAGGTTATGCTGTTTAGCAGCTTCTATACCCACTGATTACTATTTGGCCTATATTTTCAGCCCTGTTTGTGAGCATATAATGAAATGTTCTATCAAATGCCTATCTGAACAAACCAGAGTTTGAACCATAGATCTGACTCAGGCTTATGACTTAAGCAAATTATTTAATTTCTCTCAGCATCATTTTATCAGCTGTATTGGAATAATCCTTTCTCATCAATTTACTGTAAGAATAAGTGAGAAAAGATTATCTACAGTGGCAAGCCCTGGTTCTGGTACATACATAAGGTTGGACACATGAAGTGAAGTGAAGTGAAGTGAAGTTGCTCAGTCGTGTCCGACTCTTTGCGACCCCGTGGACTGTAGACCACCAGGCTCCTCCATCCATGGGATTCTCCAGGCAGGAATACTGGAGTGGGTTGCCATTTCCTTCTCCAGGGGAATCTTCCCAACCCAGGGATCAAACCCAGGTCTGCATTGCAGGCAGACACTTTAACCTCTGAGCCACCAGGGAAACCCCAGCGGTTAATCTTTTTTGCTAAATTTGACACATGATTTATTATATTCTCTGATTAATTTGAAATTATACTGAGAATCATGGAACTGTGGTCTCAGATGTTATATACATCATAACTCAAGCAATTAGCCTGATACATCTTATCTTAAGGGAACCTATTCTCATTGCTAATAAACATTATTTGTGTTTCACTGGAGATCAAACTCAATCCGTCTCTTACATTCTATTTTCCTTTTTAAAACCTGGTATGACACTTTATTGCTTTCCATCCTGTGACAAATTTCATATTTTCATGATTTTGCAATTTTTTTCATATATACAGATTCTATTTTCACATTGCAGCTTCTATTAATACACTGGGGTAAAATTCACCTGTCAAAATCACACTCAGCTAAAAGTATGATTACTCTCACTCATAATCAGCAAATATTATTTTGTACTGGATTTGAAACCTGATTCTAATACATTTTACCCAAGGCTCTGCAAGTTACTTACTATTTTTTAGGATTAATTTTCAGAGTTGTAATAAAATACTAATAATTCCTATCTTGGTAGGATAGATTAAATAAGATAAGGTTTATTTAAGAAAGACTTTAAATATAGTAGATTCCAGTTATGAGTTTGCTGAAGATGGAGCTCATTGCTTAACCATGGAGACTGACAGTGTTACAGGCAACAGAGCAGATCAATGATAGAGATTTATTTTATATTTTCATTTTAAAGTAAGAATCGTGATAGAGTAAAAATAATATTTTCACAACTTGTTTAGTCTTGAGAAAGTTATTTGTGCCACCTGAGATTTCAATATTCCCATGTAAAATATTGGAGAAATAATATTGACTATGTAAGTCACTCAGTCATGTCTTACTCTTTGTGACCCTATGGACTACAGCCTGCCAGGCTCTCTGTGGGATTTCCCAGGCAAGAATACTGGAGTGGGCTGCATTTCCTCCTCCAGGGGATCTTTCCACCCCAGGGATTGACCAGTGTTTCTTATGTTTCCTGCACCGGTAGTGGGTTCTTTACCACTATTGGCACCTGGCAAGCCCAATATTGACTATAGGTGTAGTGAAAATTAAATGAGAATATATATGTGTATAAAAAGACAAAGCTATAGATGTGTTATATAAACTCTTAAAACTCTGACTATCTTATCTATTTTTATGATTGGGTGTGTGTGTGTGTGTGTGTGTGTGTGTGTGTGTGTGTGTGTATGGATTAGTATTAATTCACCTACCTCTTCTCCCCTTCTGGCATGAGGTTCAATATCTTGTAGGTTTTACTATTTCATTTTGAAGAAAATTTTCCTTAAGAGGCAATGGTAACTTAGATATTGGTAATAACATGCCTATGTGTAGGATTTATTAGCATCTATGAAGAAGCAACAGCTCTCTTGTAATTGTCATTAGGAATTATTAAGAGGGTAGTTACAAAGCAATGTGAGTTTTATTTTACAGCTGAAATGTTTAGCTTGTGAATTTTTCTGTAGTTTTTTTCTACTTTTTATTTTTGAAGAAAGCAATAAAGAAAAAGAAAAAACAAAATAAGAGAAAATCTAACATAGCACTAGATATAGCAATGCTTTTTACACTAATTTTTGATTATCATCTGACTGGTTCTTAGACTATAAATGGTGGATAATATGTATGGTAATTATCATCTTTATTATCATTAATCACCATAGTTATAACTTCTACTATAGAGCTTATCATGTGTCAAGTAATGTTTTAAGCCTTTTATCTAGCATTTCATTGAATCCACAGAAAAATTCTATGATTCAGTACTGTTATTATCTTCATTTTATAAATGAGGAATATAAGACACCATTGAGGTTAAATAAGTTGACTAAGTTTACACAGCCCACAATGGATGAAGCCAGAATTTGAATCAAGGCAGTCTGATCAGACAGTCATGTTTATAACCACCATGTCAACATAGAGGGCATTGCACTATGTAGTGGATATGAGATTTAACTGGGAAACACAGTAAAAATAATAAAGAAATTAGTATGCTTCAGTTGCTTCAGATATACCATTGGAGTAATCACAGTTATTTCATATTTGCCTCATGAAGCATTTCAAAGATGAGCAAAGTTGCCTAAACTCAAAAATTGTAAGCTCCCTTAAGGAAAATATAAAAATTCAGAGCACAATAATTTATACTAGCTGTGTATGTCTGATGCATCTATGTATTTATTTTTATTTTACATAGGGATATCAGAAAATAGAACTTACAGTAAGAATTGTTGACACAAAAATAGTTCTAATAACTGGTTGGTCAAAAGAGTACAGACAGTATAAATATAACAACTTTTATCTGAAATAAAAATGAAATTAAACTGTATCTTTTATGAGGACTTTTAAATTATTCATTGTTGTTTAGTTGCTAAGTTGTGTCTGATTCTTTGCGACCCTGTGAACTGCAGGACATCAGGCTTCCTTATCCTTGACCATCTTCTGGAGTTTGCTCAAACTCATATCCATTGAGTCAGTGAAGCTAGCCAACTATCTTATCCTCTGTCAATCACCTTCTCCTCCTGCCCTCAATCTTTCCCAGCATCTTATGGATTGACATTACTATTATAATTTCCAGTGAAGATAGCATGAGAAAGACAAATTCATTTAATTCTCACTTAAGAATATATGTTAACCACCTCTGAAATTATCTATTGAATTTTATAAGCCAGAAGGTTGGAAGAAAACATTACTCTTAAACCAAATGACTATTATTTTAAGAATTCAAGGATGGTTAGTATCTTCACCTCCACTCCAGTCCTTACAAATAAGCATATTATAAATTTCCATATTCTGTCTTGATTGAAAGAAGATAGCCTTTAAGAAGTCAGGAATAAAAAGTGTCTTAATAGGATGAAAAATATTTACCTTAAACTAATCACCAGAATTGTACTTTGTGATAGAAGATCTGAGTCATTCTTATTAAAATCATTAATAAGATAGGAAGTTGACCACCCTCCTATATAACATTTTTGATACTTAAAGCAAAACTATGAAAGTATTATATGAGAGATAGCTCTGGCAAGGAAGACACATACATAGTTTTTTGAAAATATTGTAAATATAAAAATAATCAACTAAGAAATGTCTAGAGCTAGAAAGAAAGTGGTTGGATATTAAAAATCATGTAAAAAATCTATTTTGTCAATATTTACCAGTAATGACCAGTTAATAAATACACTGAAACAAAAAAATATAATGTTTACCATTAAGAGGAAAATGTAAGATACGTGGCAATAATTTTAACATAAGAAATGCATAGCCCATATAGGTAATACTAAAAAAACTATGAGACATAAAATGTTTGAAAGTGAAGAGTATCATATTCTTAAGGTTTAGAGAGAATAATTCATTAGTGTAAAGATGATGATTGTTTATGAATAGCTTAATATAATTCAAATAAAAATTCTGATGCTATTTTTTGGGGAATAGAGGAAACTGAATCAAAATGTCATTTGAAAGAATATATAAGTACAATAATCTAAGAAAATTAGAAAAAGAAGTGTAGCAAAGGGCCTTGCTTTACTAGAATTTATAATTTACCATAAAATGAAGATAATCAGGGCATTATAATAGGAACTAAAATGTAAGGAGTAAAGAATAGACGCTCTTTAAAACATATCTTAACACAAGCAAAAGAAATGAGAATATATTCAGACACGATGATGTATCAAGGAAAAAAGGAAATATTATTAAGTAAATATTTCTTTAAAGTATCATATTTGAAGAAAAATTATATCCCCACATTATAATAAACTCTTGAAAGATTAAAAAGTTGGATCTAAAATGTAATCATAGAAATAATGGTAAATACTCTGCAATCTCGGTATAGATATTGAAAGTCATTGCCTTGGGGAGATCACCATGAGAATGAATATTGTTAGAGAAGCAAATTGCTCCAAGGATTCAGTCCTAGGAATATCAACATATTGATTCCAGGTAATGAGGAGAAAACAGAAAAGAAAAGTATCAAAGAACATACTTTACCAAGAAATTCCCGAGAATACCATGTCCAGAAAATTAAACTGGACAAAAGCTTCAAGAGGAATGGGTGATTCAGAGTAGCAAACGCTGCTGATAAATCAAATACAATGAAGACCTGAACACTAACTGTTGGTATGTGTATAGTGGTTGAGGGAAAGCCTGATTTTAGTAGTTCAAGGGAGAATGGTAGGAGAGAAATTGTAGATGGAGTATAAACTCTTTTCTTTATTAAAGGAGATGAATGAAGTAGTAGAATTCAAGAGGGAAAGTGGAGTCAAGAGAGATGTATTAATTTATTTCTTTTCTAGAGAGAAGAGTCAAAATGTGATTCAGAAGGGAGAGGAGAATAACGGAGGGCACAGTGATGCTCCTGAGTCGGGGAGAGGGCGTAAGTGGCACAGTTGGTTTTTTCTATAAACAAGACAGTTCATCCAAACTCAAGGAAGAATGAGAGTAATTGCATACAGGTGCAGAAAAATAGGTGCATGTGTTAGTGGAAGCTTGGGTTAGTTCTCTTCTGTTGCTTCTAATTTCCAGTGAAATAAGAGGAAGCAAGGCCATCAGCTGAAAGTAAAGATGGAAATGGGTCTGGGAAGGGTTTGAAGATTGAAGAGGGAAGACAAGGTATGAAATTATCATCCAGGAAAGTGATCAAGATGCTGGACTGGAGAGGTGTAGCATGATGGAATTGCAGCAGAGAGGTTCCATTTGAAGTAAGTGATAGTGAATGTATGGTGAGACTAGTCAGCATAATCATGTGTTTTCCAACACCCACATTCAGCTTGGAAGGTACAGGTATTCGAGGAGTAGGATTTAGCCAGAGTTAGAATTCACTGAGTAAATGCTAGTAAATGAGTAGTAATAAGAGAAATGAACATTACAAAGCAGTGATAATAAAGAAGGGTCATGGATATTAAGCTGGTTAGAAAGTGAGGGCATGAGAGACACAAGAAATGATAAAAAGTGTGAATGTCAATGATGAGACTAAGTGTGAATGTCAATGATGAGACTAAAAATGTTGACACTGAAGTATTAAGAAATGAAAAGTGAAGTCGCTCAGTCATGTTCAACGCTTTGCGACTCCATGGACTATATAGTCCACGGAATTCTCCAGGGCAGAATAATGGAGTGGGTAGCCATTCCCAGTCAAAGGAGAGAACGGTTTACCTTGAGGCTATAGAAGCTCTCAGTTCCTGATAATGACCAGTTCTCTGAAAGGCTCGTGGAGTGAGGACAAGACACTAAGGTTAAGGGTGTGGAGGAGTTCATTTTATGGGCATCAGAATCAGTAGGAATTATGACAGAAGTGGTGGTACAGTGAATGGCAATGATGCAAATGAAAAATCTTAGGTAGGTGACCTGAGAGTTAGAAGATGGTTTCAACAAGCAGGTATAGTGGGCAAATGAATGGAGACGTGAGATTCAAAGCTGGGGGTTATTACAGAGGAGAAAAGGGTGATATGAAAGTGGCCCCACCTTCAGGGTCAGGGGAATGAAGTGTGAGAAAAAACAGTGGCTTTCACTTGAGAGCATGGCTGGGGGAGCAATGTGTTGGGAAACCAGTTTGACATTGACCAAATGAAGAGGAAATCAAGGGAAGAGGGAGATTATGTAGGGATTTTGCTGATTTCTGGTCATGAGTTCCACAAGGCTCCACGGGGGTTTCAGAAGACTAGGAGAGGTAGTGAAGGAGTTCAGCAGAGACACCCAGAGCTGTGTGGGGATTAGATTTTGGGGGCCCGAAGTGGTGACATGGAAAACTTGAATTTCTCCACAGTCCTGATTGTTCCAGGGATGAGAAAATGGGGTTTTAGCAGGAATATCACAACAACAACAACAAAAAAGAGCAATTAAAAATTCTTTAAAAAGTTAAATTATGGGATATCAAATCAAAAACTGTAAAGATTGTAAAGACTAGCAACATAATATTCTCGTGATATGTACATTTTTTTAAAAATGCAGGACATAAAACTACACCTATGGTATCATATAAATCTTCTTTATAAGCAAATACATAAAATTGGTGGGAAACACATAAAATATTAAATGTCTATCTTGAATTTTTGATGACTTTTTTCCTTAAAACTTTTCTATAATTTATGAATTTCTTACAAAGAGTTTATTTTTAATTATAATCAGAAAAAAAAACCCTTGTGATTCTGGTACTTGTCTAAGATGCTGTTGGTATTAATATGCTATTTCTTGATATGAGCAGTGATTTTTCCAGTTATAATTTTAAAATTATTTTAAAATGCATAGTATGATGTNCCAGAGGAGCCTGGTGGGCTATAGCCAACAGGCTCACGAAGAGTTGGACATGACTGAGCGACTAATGTACATAAAATAGATAATCAATAAAGACCTACTGTATAGCACTATACTCAATATTTTGTAATAACCTATAAGGGAAAAGAATCTGAAAAAGAATATTATACATAATATAAAAGGATATTAATATATGTGTGTGTGCTGCTGTTGCTGCTTCTTAGTCACTTCAGTTGTGTCAGACTCTGTGCAACCTTATGGAATGTAGCCCACCAGGCTCCTCTGTCCATGGAATTCTCCAGGCAAGAGTGCTGGAGTGAGTTGCCATGCTCTCGCCCAGGGGATCTTCCCAACTCAGGGATCAAACCCAGGTCTCCGGCACTGCAGGCAAAGTCTTTACCACTGAGCTACCAGGGAAGCCGTATATATGTATATATGGAAGTCATAATCCAATATATATATTGAAGTATATATATTCAGATATATATCTGAGTCACTCTGTTGAAACTAACACCTGAAACTAACACAAGATTATAAATCAACTATACTCTAATTAAAAAAAAAAATCTGGGGTCTTCCCAGATGGTGGGCCAATGGTTAAGACCCTGCACTCCCAATGCAGGAAACCCAGGTTGGATCCCTGGTCAGGGAACTAGATCCTGCATACCATAACCAAGACCCAGCTGAGTCAAAAAAAAAAAAAAAAAAAAAATCCATAAGCTGCTGAATCTAATTCCTAGAACCGTGGGTTGACTATCATTTAACTACTAGACTACAATTGACCCCACTGTCCCAGCCCCTGCTCCCAGTTATTTCCACTAAGGATCAACTGTATGATTCTTGATAGTTTAAGGCCTAAGGCATGGAAAACAAAGTGGAAGAGAAGGCAGAAATAGAAACAAAACAGTTATGTTCCTCCAGTAGCTGCAACAATCTTAGGTTTCATTTTTAAAATTAGAATGTAATTTTTACACAATAAAATAAACTCATTTTAAGTGTACAGTCTGATGAATTTTGGCATAACTGGTATAACCACTGCCCGTGTCAAGATACCGAACATTTTCATTACCACAGAAAATATCCTTGTTTCTTCCCAGGCAGTGGCTTCCCACCCACAGCAGAGATCACTGTTCTGATTCCTATCACTATAACTTAGTTCTGCCTGCCCTAGAATTTATATCATTGGAGTTAATTAGGTGGTTATTTATGTATGGATAGGTCCTTTTACTCAGCAAATGCTATAGAGATACATTTCTGTTGTTACTTGTACGAGTAGTTTATTTCTTTAACTGTTGAGTATTGCTCTATGGAAGAGGGTGAGATGGTTGGATAGCATCACTGGTTCAATGGACATGAACTTGGGCAAACTCTGGGATATAGTGAGGGACAGGGAGGCCTGGTGTGCTGCAGTCCGTGAGGTCATGAAGAGTCAGACGTGACTCAGCGACTGAACAACAGCAACATCATTGCTCTATTATATTAATATAACACAAATATGTTTCTCCATTCACCTGTTGGTAGGCATTCAAGTTGCTCCCAGTTTGGGGGTTATTATGAAAGCTTATTATGAAGCTTGGGGAAGCAGTTCATAATTTCTGTGACATTTCTTTTACAATTCTTTTTGTGAATGTGTTTTCTTTTCTCTTGGATAGATGCCCAGGAGTAAAGTTGCTGAGTAACAGAGTGAGTACATTTTTAACTTTGTAAGAAAAGCGCTCCAGAACTTTGAAAGGATTGTGCCATCTCACACTCCCAACCATCAGAGTACTCCCACGATTCTCCCAGTAGGAGAATTTGGTTACCACCTAGGCTTCACTGTATTATCTCATAGCCGCTACTTAGAGAAACAGGTCAAAGAACCTTAACATTGGTTCTTATAGATTTCAGAGAGTGGTCTGTCCCCATGAAATGCCTCATTCTTGAGTATCCTTGATAGGAAAAAGATTTTCCATCCCTTGGGACCTTAGACCCGATGTGCAAACTTAGGAAGGATGCTTGAGGACTGGTGAAGGGGGATGGCACTATAGCTCAGCCCACCATGCAGGATCAAACCCAGCTATCGATTTGATGACAGATGTTCAAGCCCTCATCTCCAAGAGTGGCTTGGTAACAAGTCACTATCCCAGGCCTAAGTAATCAGAGAATTTATTTGCAGTCTGTTAGCTAATTGTTCCCATACTGAGCACAGATCTTAATGCCAAAGTGACATTTACATTTCTGGTCTCCATTATGAAACAGCTGATGAATTACCATGCTTATATCCTGCCAGTAGAGTTTAATTTGCTTAAGATTGCAGCTGACTTCTGAGATTCCTAAACAAGATAGGAGAAATATCCCAGGATATGATGGCAAAGTTAGCGAAGACACAGATTTGCAGCCAGGACGAGGACATTGTGCTCCAGCAGCAGGACATTTAGCAAGTCATGTCACTTCTCTCCGCTTCAGGTCCCTGAAAAGCAAAGTGGAAACAATTCCTATTTCGATCCACCTACCTGCTAGGGTGGGTATGAGAGTCAAATCAGATGTGGTTGCATTCAAATCTTGGCTCTGCCACCTTCTACCAAAAGTTTGACTGTGTTCCTTATTTAATTCCCCAAATCTGGGGTTTCACCCCTGTTAAGTGAAGACCATAAATGAACGCCTTGTGTGTGTGTTAGTAGCCCAGTTGTGTCCAACTCTGTGTGACCCCATGGACTATAGCCCACCAGGCTCCTCTGTCCATGGGCTTCTCCAGGCAGGAATGCTGGAGTGCCATTCCTCCCTCCAGTGGATCTTCCTGATCCAGGGACTGAACCTGGGTCTTGATTGCAGGTAGATTTTTTACTGTCTGAACCGCCAGGGAAGCCCAAATGAATTCTGTGCACAGTTATAAGAATTAAGTAATGTACATAAAGCACCTACTGGTAACGAGAGCCTCAATATTAAGCAGACTACTTGAGTTATTCATCAACCAGATGGCAGCTTTCTCAGTCAAATGGCAGATTTACTCACTTGCCAACCAACCTTTGTTGAACTAGGCACCATGTCCTGCTGAGAAAGCTCACACAGTGACAGCAACACTGCCTGGGGGGTGTTTCGCAACCCAAATTTCAACTGTTTTTCTTGTTTTTATTCCTCATTGACCCAAACACATCTTTCCTCTTTCAGTAAGGTCATTCCCTCTTTTCTCCTATCATGTACTAATAATTATTTATAGCCCTACCCATATTTCTCCTCTTTCATTTTCCTACACTTCGTGTATAGAATGGCTTCTGACAGTTATACTTTTGTTAACTCACCCTTAATCATTTTGTGTAAGTGCAAACATGTGACCCAATTACCTGTCCTAATTTGTTCATGTGCGAATATCTACATATTGAAACACATTTTTAAAAAACCATATGGTACTATATTTTCACCTTTGTACTATATTCAGTTCAGTTCAGTCACTTAGTCATGTCCGATTCTTTGTGATCCCATGAATCGCAGCACGCCAGGCCTCCCTGTTCATCACCATCTCTCGGAGTTCACTCAGACTTACATCCATCAAGTCCGTGATGCCATCCAGCCATCTCATCCTCGGTCGTCCCCTTCTCCTCCTGCCCCCAATCCCTCCCATCATCAGAGTCTTCTCCAATGAGTCAACTCTTCGTATGAGGTGGCCAAAGTACTGGAGTTTCAGCTTAAGCATCATTCCTTCCAAAGAAATCCCAGGGTTGATCTCCTTCAGAATGGACTGG
>SJYV01054781.1:80259-111921 GCA_006410875.1 Neotragus pygmaeus | reverse complement strand
TGTATGGCAAAACCAGTACAATATTGTAAAGTAATTAGCCTCCAATTAAAATAAATAAATTTATATTTATTAAAAAAGAACTCCCATATCACCAAGCAATCTCAATGCTGTGCATACACCCTGAGGAAACCAGAATGGAAAAAGACACGTGTGGTACTGTGTATAATAGGCAGGACATGGAAGCAACCTAGGTGTCCATCAGCAGATGAATGGATAAGAATGTTGTGGTACAAATACAAAACAGAATATTACTCAGCCATTAAAAAGAATGCATTTGGATCAGTTCTAATGAGGTGGATGAAACTGAAGGCTATTATACAGAGTGAAATAAGCCAGAACAAAATAACACCAATACAGTATAATAACACATATATATGGAATTTAGAAAGATGGGAATGATGACCCTACATGAAAGACAGCAAAAGAGACACTGATGTATAGAACAGTCTTTTGGACTCTGTTGGAGATGTGAGGGTGGGATTGTTTGGGAGAATGGCATTAAAACATGTATAGTATCATATGTGAAATGGATCGCCAGTCCAGATTTGATGCATGAGNGACCCTACATGAAAGACAGCAAAAGAGACACTGATGTATAGAACAGTCTTTTGGACTCTGTTGGAGATGTGAGGGTGGGATTGTTTGGGAGAATGGCATTAAAACATGTATAGTATCATATGTGAAATGGATCGCCAGTCCAGATTTGATGCATGAGACAGGGTTCTTGGAGCTGGTGCACTGGGATGACCCAGAGGGATGGAATGTGGAGGAAGTTGAGAGGGGTGACCAAGATGGGGAACACATGTACACCCGTGGCAGATTCCTGTCAATGTATGGAAAAATCACTACAGTATTGTAATTAACCTCCAATTAAAATAAATAAATTTATATTTTTAAAAATAAAAATAAATAAAATTTCCATATGCAAAAAAAAAATTTCTGTCCCAATCACACTTTTCCTCTATCACACTCACTCAAACCCATGCACCTGTCAAAGTGGTAAACTCTCTGACAAATTTATTCTATCATACATTGTCTTTCCTTCATACTTCTGTCACTTCTTGTCACACACATTATTTGTCATTGCTAATATCATTTTCCTTTGCAGATCTCACCATTCAGACCCAACTTAAGTCCAGTGCCTGATGGAGCACTACATTCATCATAATTTTGAGAAATGCAGAAACCAAAATGCACAAGACTTTGAGCCTCTGGTATTTGGGGGAAAGCAGGTGTTTGTGATTTGTGTAGAGGAGACCTGCATCATGGGAGACAGGATACTGACATGGCAATACTCTCTGAAAACTGACTTGCTGGACAAACAAATGGAAAGCCCATGAAAGAGTGCATGGACCATAGCAAGTGTTAGCTATCACTATGGATGAAGAACACAGGTACTGATGTAGAGTGTGCAGAGGAAGGACGCTGATGGGTCGTTTGTCTTGGCCCCTCACCCTCTAGCCCATCATAGTCTAGTGAGCCCCCTTCTACAGCATGATGATTCTTACAAACGTCCCCACAACCTGACAGTGGGCCCCTGAGGAAGAGATGTGTCCAAGCTCCCCGCTGGGGTCCTCTAGGCCACGGAGCAGGGGACAGACACAGGCAGTAGACAGAGTCTACCCACACCCTAAAACTGACTTGGAACCACAATGCAGAGAAACTGAGAGGGTGGGAAGGTGGGACAGGGATGCCCCACCCACAGGGAAGGGGTCAGCCACAGCTGGTGCCTCTCCCCCTTCAGCGGAGGTGGGGGAAGGCTGTTGGCTTTGGATTTGAGAGCTGAGAAAACTCTCCAGCCAGGGGGTGGGGATCAGGGATGTGAGAGGGCAAGAGACTGGGCAATGTCCAGGGAACATTGCCCATCCCCAAGTCTTTGAGTCTAGCTGGTTCCTCCAGTGCTTCTGAGGGGCCTTGGGGAAGCCCACAGCCTGGAGTCCCTGCAGTCTGTGTGCCTGGAGCCCCAGGCAGCCCAGCCGCATGCCATCCCCAGTGAGTCTACCAGCAGTCCCCTCTTCCCTCCCCAGGCGGACAGGCACAGCAGGCTCTGCATTCTTGCTATCATGCCACCAGGGCCAAGCCACCCCACTTCCATGTGAAGGCACCTGTGCAAGCACACATACACACGCATATGCCCATGTAAATGCATTTCAGCCATGCTTTCTTTGACACACACACAGACATGCACACAGGGACACACCCTTGTGCATGCACCTGACCAGATGCTCTCTCGTGACCGCACATACATGTCCATGTGCAAGCACCTCCACACACAGTCACAGGCACATGCCTATGTGCATGAATCTGTGCACAGGCTCTCTCTCAGAAACACATCACTACATACACCCATTTACATGCACCTGCCCATCCTCTCACATACACAGATGCACATACACACACGTGAGCTATGTGTGAGACACCAGAAGGACAGACCCGCCCTGACCCAGGGGTTCCTGACTCCCTTCTGGGAGTCGATGACAAGGACCTGTGCTCAGCATGATGAACACCTGTGAGTGATGCCAGGCTGGCAGCAGTGCAGACTTGGAGGTGCACAGGGACTGGTGCTCACGTGGGGTTTGCAAGCTTGGAGTGGAAACAGTCAAGTACCCTGAGGAATGGAGCATGTGCACTGAGGAGCTGCTCCCACAGTAAAGGGTGGAGTGCCACCCAGAGGCCTCACGGCTGAGCAGTTGACCAGGTTTCCGGGCCCAAGACAGGGCTGACATAGAGGGCCCACAGAGGGCATCTGTGCAGGCGCATTGGGGCAACATGGTGCGCAAATGCGTGAAGTTTCAGCAGGGTACATCCATTGCCTGAGAGCCTGCAGTCATCACAGGAACCAATGGTTGGTAGGAACCAATCGTGAGGTAGGACCAGGGTGTGTGTGTGCAGGCGCTCTGCAGAGGCTGAGTTTCAGGTTTCACTACAGGGCTGGGGTCTGTAGACACGGTTCACTCTTTCCCAGTGCAGAGGGAGAGGGAGAGAGGATCAAGATGGAGTCTGAAGCACATGGTGGAGGAGCCAAGAGGGCAGCCAATGAAGACACATGTGCTGTGGCCTCTGCAGCAGGCACAGCACGTAGCGGGCAAGGTGGGTTGGGTGGTGCTGGTGGCCACGATGGCCCTGGTGACCCAGCTGGCCCTGGTAACAAGGTCAATCGAGGAATTCCTTGTGGCTCTGGTGAACTGACTGATCCCAGAGGCCCCAGAGCTTCAGGAGAGTCAAGTGGCACAGCCACTGCCATTCCATAGATCCCAGGGGCACCCGAAGCACCAGGTCCTGGTGGAGACACAGCACCCAGAGCCAGAGTTCTGAGTAATCGAGTCTTCCAGTTGTATCCTATTCCAGGATCCCTGGTGAGCTGAGTGGCCGAGAGGGTCGGGGGATGGGCTAGGGGTGGTTTGGGGGTTGCACTCAGTGGGACCTAAAGTGTAGGAGGAGCGTACACTGGGGGGCTGGAGAGTATGGGTCGGGGGTGATCTGCCTCCAGGGCATGGTGGTGAAGTTAAGCAACCTGAAGGATCCAGAGGGTCCCGCAGTGATATTCAGGGTGTCCGGAGATGGCCTTGTGGGAAAAGGCGGGTCTCTGTGAGCAGGGAGCCTGACATACAGGCAAAATGACTATTGTGGATGGTGCCTTAATCATATCTCCACCAGCAGCTTCATGGTTTCTTTCTCATCGCACGCGCAGGCGTACAGCACCCACCACCTCCTGACTCGATGTATTCAGGTGCAATGGCTGGTTCAGAGGGAGCTCTACGTTAATGGCTGCATGTTGGTTCTGTCAGTTCTAAAGGGGGCCGGGGTGAGGGAGGGAATGGCGGGTCATGACCAGTAGTGGCCCATGGGGAGCCATAACGAAGGAAAAGTTTCGTGCTCTGGGCTTGTCGGTGAGTGGGGATGGAGGGAGGACATGCTCTTCTTCCCCCTTCTCGGTGGGGCTTGAATTTCATTTTCCCTCCCTTTTAGCCCATTGGCTGCTGAAGACGAGCCTTATTCCAGACGGCCATCACCTTCTATCTGGAGCAGCTTTACCTGGTGATGTGGGTCTTGTAGCGCTTTGTGCACCCCCTTTTTGCTTAGTCTCAGCACAGAAGAGAAGCTTAAACCTTGCCTATGTGCCCTAGCCTCAAGTGCCCTTCTCGACAGCCTTTCTTTCTGAAGTAGTTTGTGCAGACTTCAAATTGTGCCTGTGGTGCTGTTTGGGGGCTCAGGGTCCAAATAGTTTGTTTGGTGATTGTTAACTGCAGAAAATAAAACTGATCTACTGTGCTGTCTCTGACTTTACTTTTGGCTTGTTCACTTCCTAATACTGCATTCATCTTCCAGTTGGAGGGGAGGTTCTGAGATCCATATATTTGAGGAGTACAACATAAGTGAAGACAATGAATGAAGTGGGAGAATAAGAAAGTTGGGTACTGCCCTTCAGGATTGATTTTAGAATATTTTTTCAATTTTATAGTTACATTTATATATTAAGATATAATACCAGATCATTTTTGTTATTGTTCAGTCTCTAACTAGTGTCCAACCCTTTGCAACCCCATGGACTGTAGCAAACCAGGCTCTGTGTACCTACTGTCTCCTGGAGTTTGCTCAAGTTCATGTCCATTGTGTGAGTTATGCTGTCAAACCATCTCGTCCTCTGTCCTTCCATTCTCCTTTTGCCTTCAATCTCTCCCAACATTAGGATCTTTTCCAGTGAGTCAGCTTTTTGCATCTGCTGGCCAAAGTGTTGAAGCTTCAGCTTCAGCATCAGTCCTTCGAGTGAAAATTCAGGACTAATTTCCTTTAGGATTGACTGGTTTGATCTTGCAGTCCAAGGCACTCTCAAGGAGTATCCTTGTATCCTGAAACCATGCTAAATTCATTAATTAATTTTTTAAACTTTATTTTACTTTACAATACACAATGGGGTATTACTCAGCCATTAAAAAGAATAAATTTGAATCAGTTCTAATGAGATGGATGAAACTGGAGCCTATTATACAGAGTGAAGTAAGCCAGAAAGAAAAACACCAATACAGTATACTGACACATATATACGGAATTTAGAAAGATAGTAATGATGACCCTGTATGTGAGACAACAAAAGAGACACAGACATTAATTAATTGTAATAGCTTTTTTTTGTAGATCCCATTGACCTTCCCACATAGACAATCGTTTTGTCTGTAAATAAATACACATTTATTTATTTTATTTATTTATTTTCAATTGATGCATTTTAACTGATTTCTGTTAAAATGAATTTGCCAACACTTTGGCCACCCGACAGGAAGAGCCAACTCATTACCAAAAACAATGATGCTTGGAGCGATTGAAGGCAAGAGGAGAAGGGAATGACAGAAGATGAATGAGATGGATGGATGGCATCACGACTCCACGGACGTGAGTTTGAGCAAGTTCTGGGAGATGATGAAGGACAGGGAAGCCTAGCAAGAAGCAGTCCATGCAGCTGCAAAGAGTTAGACTGGACTGAGCGACTGAACGACAACACACTGATTTCTGTTATAATGGATTGGAGTCCTGCTTCTTTGCCTCCTGGTAATTTTACATTGGATGCCAAGCATTATCAAATTTCCCTTGCCTGCTTCATATTTTTTTAAACTCCTAAACTTATTCTTGAGCTTTATTCTGATATCCTGTTAAGATGCTTGGAAACAGTTTGATCCTTTGGGTCTTACTTTAAGATTGGCTCTATAGGACCAGAGCAGATCTTAGTGTAGGATGAACTTAATTAAATGAAATCGTCAATGTCCAAGAAGGCTATAGCTGGAAACAAGGACTCTTTTTAAACATTATATTTATGAAAAGTATTTGTTTATTTTTAGCTGTGCTGGCTCTTGTTAACTGTGTGCAGGTTTTCTGTGCTTGCAGCCAGCGGGGGCTACTCTCTAATTGCTATGCTTAGGCTTCTTATTGCACAGGCTTCTCTTGTTGAGGAACACAGACTCTAGATTGGGGTGAGCTCAGTAGACTTGGCACACAGGCTTAGTTGCACCGGGCATGTGGGAACTTCCTGGCCCAGGGATCAAACCCATGTGCCTTGTATTGGCAGGCAGATTAACCACTGGACCTCCAGGGAAGCCAAAACAAGGATTCCTATACAGTATCAGAGTGATAGTAAAATCTATCTCTACATTTGATTGGCACTTTCTATTACATGTTAAGATGCTCATATCCTTTGACCCAGTTTTTGGAATCTATCATAGGAAAATTCTTGTATATGTGTGCAAGGCAGAACTGACCACAATATTAATCACTGCATTGGTTTTCATTGTGAAAAACTGGTAGAATATAAACCCAGGGGGAATCGTTGAGTAAATCATGGTAATTCCACCCTGCTGGAATAACATATGGCANTCTTGTATATGTGTGCAAGGCAGAACTGACCACAATATTAATCACTGCATTGGTTTTCATTGTGAAAAACTGGTAGAATATAAACCCAGGGGGAATCGTTGAGTAAATCATGGTAATTCCACCCTGCTGGAATAACATATGGCAATCAGAAAGCAAACCAGATAGCTGGGAACTAATATGGAAAGAGATGAAAGAAAATCGCAGAATTCTGGGTCTGGCATATTCCTGTCTTTCAGGACTTTCCAACCCTATGAACATGCAGGGCAATGCTGAGTAGAACCACCCAGAATAAGCACCACCCACTTAACTGTCAATGTTATCACTGGACACTAGGGAAAATCATTTCAGTATTTAGATTTCCATGTTGTTTAACTAACTTCATAAAGAATCATGACTTTGAAATGATGTTGCTTTGGAACATAAAGGTCTGCTCCATTTCCCCATTGTAAAACAGCACTTACTTAGAAACTTTAATTCAACAAGGTCTGTGAGGGAGCATTGGGAAGAGGACACCCCCAAGAAGAAGTGGATGTGGACCCCAAGAGTCAGGGGATGGAAGCTGATGGGAGGGTCAGTAGTAGGGCCCATGCTCGCATTAATGAAGAATCTTTCCTATCTCTCTTTAACAGAAAAAAAAATTAGAAATTGATTTTGAATTTGAGGAAAATGTATACCACCATTAAGGACATCTATGAGTTTTATCATCCGGGATCCATTTCCTTCTCTTGGTTCTGGTATCCTCCTATCACTCTGGAAAATCACCCCTTTCATGTTCTCTCACCCATTATGATTATGATAGTGTTGACTTCACCTCTGATTCCAGGAGCAGGCATGTGGCTCAATCTGGCCAATTGGAGCACTACTTTCCTCCAGCTGTATTGATATCATCCAACCAGTGACACTTTGGGAGCTGTAGGGGAGGCAGGCTGGCAAGGGACAGAGGGGGAGCAGGAGTGAGAAGGCAGATCTCAGGGAACCAAATGGTGGATCCAGGCTTGCCTANAATTGGAGCACTACTTTCCTCCAGCTGTATTGATATCATCCAACCAGTGACACTTTGGGAGCTGTAGGGGAGGCAGGCTGGCAAGGGACAGAGGGGGAGCAGGAGTGAGAAGGCAGATCTCAGGGAACCAAATGGTGGATCCAGGCTTGCCTAAAGACAGAAACTACCTCTGTACCTTGTAGTTACACAGACCCAGACATTCTCCCTTTGGATTAAACCATGGTAGCTATTTTGTATTGATTTGTTCCTTTTTTTCACTTGCAATAGCAAAGTCTTCACTATTGTTGAATTGAGGTACCACAGTTTTATTGATTACTTAATTTTCTTGCTAAGAGATTGGCTCAGGTAAGAAACATCAAGCCATACGGTAGAAAAGGAGAAAAATGAGAGTTTTTGTGGGTAAACCGCCAAATAGGTGGGGGGAGGATTTACAATGGGCAGATGAAGGAAAGGGCAAAAGCTGGAGAAGGGGCACTGGGGACAGCCCTTTCTAGACAATGCTCCCCAAACTGGCCCAAAATGGTGAGGTCAATCCACTAGGGGGATGGGACTCTCGTCTGATTCTCCCTTCCTCAGCCAGCAAACTTGGAATCATTCAGCTACTTTGACCCCATCCATGGACTGAGGAAGCTGCTCAGTTGCTTTAAAACCTGTAAGGTTCTATAATTATTCAGTTCCAAACCCTCCAAAGGGCTCTGTCTCAGTCAGAGTTGAAGCTACAGCCTTCCAGTGGACTGCAAAGTCCTATGTGGTCAAGCATGTATCTTCTCTGGTGTCGTGACTTCCCCTTCCATTTTGCCTAGCTGAATCCAGACACCCAGGGCTCCTTGTCCTTTATGAAACATTAGGTACATTTAAAAAAATGTGTCATATTGTTTGTGTAAACCATGGGAGAAATTGAAGAAAACCTAAAAATGCAGAGATACATCACATGCATGTTCTTCAATCATGTCTGATGAGAATAATTGATATTATTCAGGACTCAATTTCCCCCAAACTCATCTATAGAGTCCATCAAAATGCCAACAAAGATTTTTGTAGAAATTGATGAGCTGATTTCTAAAACAAATTCTTTCTTTCTTTCACTCCATTCAGTCTTATTTGGGGAATGTGGAAACGTCATTGTGTCATGTGGGATCTTTTGTTGCAGTGCACAGACATTCCATTCACGATGCCCAGGCTCAATAGCTTTACTACATGCAGGATCTTAGGTCCCTGACCAGAGATCGAAGCATTTTCCCCCGCATTGTGAGGTAAGCTCTTTTTAAAAGATTCATTTGTTTGCTTATATAATTTTGGCTGTGCTGGGTCCTTGCTGCTGTATGCATGGGGTTTTTCTAGTTGTGGTGAGGGGGCCTATGCTCTAGTTGCAGCAGATAAGCTTCTTATTGCAGTTGTTACTCTTGTTGCAGAACACAGGCTCTAGGTGCTCCAGCTTTAGTAGTTGCAGCTGGCAGGCTCTAGAGCACAGGCTCAGCCATTTTAGTGCTTGGCTTAGTGGCCTTTCAGCTTGTGTGATCTTCCTGGAGCAGGGATCAAACTCATGTTCCCTGCATTGGCAGGGAGAGTCTCAACCACTGGACAACAAGAAAAGTCACTGATGAGCTGATATTGAAATTTATGTGAGAAAAAAGCCAAATGATAGCCTGAAGAATTATGACTATGCACAAATAAAAAGACTAACACAGCCTAATTTCACAATTTATTCTACATGTCCAGTAGTGTAGCTGTGGATCCATGAGGCAGGACTGATAATCCAGAAGCATTTCCAACCTTTGAGTTTAATCAGGTTCCACTTGTTTACTTTTGTTTTTATTTCTGTTACTCTAGGAGGTGGGTCATAGTGGATCTTGCTTTGATTTATGTCATAGAGTGTTCTGCCAGTGTTTTCCTCTAAGAGTTTTATAATACTTTTTAGTCTTCCATTGAGGTCTTTAATCCATTTTGAGTTTATCTTTGTGTGGGGTGTTAGGAAGTGTTATAATTTTCAGGCTATATCTTCAGCTATTTCAGGCTATCATTCTTTTACATGTAGCTGTCCAGTTTTCCCACCACCATTTATTGAAGAGGCTGTCTTTGTTCCACTGTATATTCTTGACTCCTTTGTGAAAAGTAATGTACTGGGGTGGTCCCAAATGGTGGAGGAATAGGACTTGGAGACCACTTTTTCCCCCATAAATTCATCACAAGATCATTTTAATGATGAAGAAATTCCAGAAAACAACTTCTGAATGCTGGCAGAGGACGCTAGGGATCCAGAAAGGCAGCCCATTCTCTTTGAAAGGAGATAAGACAAATATAACAGACAAAAAGTAGGCAAAAGAGTTAGGGACAGAGACCCATCCTGGGGAGGCAGTCATGAAGGAGGAGAAGTTTCCAAACAGCTGGAAACACTCTCACTGGAAGATCTGTGGGGAGTTTGGAATCAGAGGGCAACATAAACAGAAGAGAGAGAAAAAAAATAACCCATAAAATAGGCGCCTAACCACAACTCCCAGGGGAGAACTACCCTAGATGCTTGCTTCTCGCACCAGCAAGCAGGGGCTGGACAGGGAGATGAGGGTTGCATTCTTAGGGTAAGGACCAGACCTGAATGCCCTGAGGACAATCTGAGGGAGATAACATGAGATAGCAGCCCAAACTATGGGATAGCCAAATAGAAAAAAAGAGATAGAACTTCCCTGCGAAATTCTCTAACCTAACCTACAGCCTGGCCCACTCACAGAACAAAGGAGTGAGTGAATAACAAAGGAAAGCTGGCTGGCTGTAGTCCAGCCCCTTACCCGCTAGGCAGAGGCAGAGAGGTGAGAAGGCATCTTCTACCAAACTGTGAGCAGGCTCCCAGTTACTAATCACGTCTTCCTGGGATCCTGGACGGTTGACACCTGCCAGGAGGGTCACAGCCTGAGATGAGCTCCCCAGAGGAGACACATGGCACACTTGAGAGGGTGCTCTTGTGGTGCACCCAGGAAACCAAGCAGCTGGGACCAGGGAGGTGATTAAGATAAATGTCCCACCTGGGACAGTGCGCTCCCAAAGCACCTGATCGCCTGAGGTACTCAGACATGGGAAGGGCACAAAATGCATGCCCAACCAAGTCTGTGCCCTTGCAGAGTACCAAAGTTCACAGCTGAATCTGAGCAGCTCAGATCTGGGAAGTGCACGAAACACAGCGTCTCCTTTGGACAGTTCCCCTGAAGAGCAACTTGGAGCCTGAGCAGTGTAGACCATGAAAGCACCTGCTGTGGTGAGCTGGGACTAACCCAGTGTGGTTCATAAACTGTTAGCACTCCCCACACAGGCCAGTGATGTTTGTTTGCAGTGTTCTTCCTTCCCTTCAACACAACTGAACAAGTGAGCCTAAATAAGTGACCACCTTGCCCCTTTGTGTGAGGTCAGAAATTATACACTGAAGAGATTTGCAAACAGAGGAAGCCCAAAGAAACAAAGAAGATGGAACCATTCTGCAAGTAACAAGAGCAACAGATTAATACACTGTAGTTAGCATTGACTAAGCATTGGAAGGGGTCTACAGACCTCGAGAAGAAGTATAAGCTGGAACAAGGAGCTATCTGAAACTGAACTGACTCCACATTGCCCTCAACATCTCCAGAGAAATTCCTAGATATAATTTTACTATTCAGTTTAGTTCAGTTCAGTCACTCAATCATGTCCGACTTTTGGCAACCCCAAGAACTGCAGCATGCCACGCCTCCCTGTCCATCACCAACTCCCGGAATTTATCCAAACTCATGTCTATTAAGTTTGTGATGCCGTCCAACCATCTCATTCTCTGTTGTCCCCTTCTCTTCCTGGCCTCAATCTTTCCCAGCATCAGGGTCTATATAAATGACTCAGCTCTTTGCATCAGGTGGCCAAAGTATTGGAGTTTCAGCTTCAACATCAGTCCTTCCAGTGAAAACCCAAGACTGATCTCCTTTAGGATGGACTGGTTGGATCTCCTTGCAGTCCAAGGGACTATCAAGAGTCTTCTCCAACACCACACTTCAAAAGCATAAATTCTTCAGTGCTAAGGTTTGTTTATTGTCCAACTCTCACATCCATACATGACTACTAGCAAAATCATAGCCTTGACTAGACTGGCCTTTCATGACAAAGTAATGTCTCTGCTTTGTAATATGCTGTCCAGGTTGGTCATAACTTTCCTTCCAAGGAGTAAGTGTCCTTTAATTTCATGGCTGCAATCATCATCAGCAGTGATTTTGGAGCCCAAAAAATAAAGTCAGCCCCTGTTTCCACTGTTTCCCCATCTATTTGCTATGAAGTGATGGGGCCCAATGCCACAATCTCAGTTTTCAGAATGTTGAGCTTTAAGCCAACTTTTTCACTCTCTTCTTTCACTTTCATCAGGAGGCTCTTTAATTCTTCACTTTCTGCCATAAGGGTGGTGTCATCTGCATATNCATTGGAAGGGCTGATGCTGAAGCTGCAACTTCAATACTTTGGCCACCTGATGTGAAGAACTGACTCATTTGAAAAGACCCTGATGCTGGGAAAGATTGAAGGCAGGAGAAGGGGACAACAGAGGGTGGGATGGTTGGATGGCATCACCGACTCAATGGACGTGAGTTTTAGTAAACCTCAGGAGTTGGTGATGAACGAGGAGGCCTGGCATGCTGTAGTCCATGGGATCACAAAGAGTTGGACACGACTGACCAACTGAAGTAAACTGAACTTCCAATGAATATTCAGGATTGATTTCTTTTAAAATTCACTGGTTTGATCTCCTTGCAGGCCAAAGGACTCTCAAGAGTCTTCTCCAACACCACAGTTCAAAAGTATCA
Source organism: Neotragus pygmaeus (assembly GCA_006410875.1). Taxonomy (NCBI): domain Eukaryota; kingdom Metazoa; phylum Chordata; class Mammalia; order Artiodactyla; family Bovidae; genus Neotragus; species Neotragus pygmaeus. Next base: position 99,747 of record SJYV01054781.1, on the reverse strand, counting down.
ATTCTTCAGTGCTCAGCTCTCTTTATAGTCCAACTCTCACATCCATACCTGACTACTGGAAAAACTATAGCTTTGACTAGATGGACCTTTGTTGGCAAGGTAATTGCCCTGCTTTTTAATATGCTGTCTAGTTTGGTCATAGCTTTTCTTCCAAGGAGCAAGTGTCTTTTAATTTCATGGTTGTAGTCACCATCTACAGTGATTTTGGAGCCCAAGGAAATAAAGTCTGTCACTGTTTCCATTGTCTATTTGTCATGAAGTGATGGAACCAAATGCCATGATCTTCGTTTTTTGAAGGCCAAGTTTTAAGCCAACTTTTNTGGTTGTAGTCACCATCTACAGTGATTTTGGAGCCCAAGGAAATAAAGTCTGTCACTGTTTCCATTGTCTATTTGTCATGAAGTGATGGAACCAAATGCCATGATCTTCGTTTTTTGAAGGCCAAGTTTTAAGCCAACTTTTTCACTCTCTTTCACTTTCAACAAGAGGCTCTTTAGTTCTTCTTCACTTTCTGCCATAACGGTTGTGTCATCTGAATATCTGAAGTTATTAATATTCCTCCCAGCAATCTTGATTCCAGCTTATGCCTCATCCAGCCTGGCATTTCGTATGATGTACTCTACATATAAGTTAAATAAGCAGGGTGACAATACACAGCCTTAACATACTCCTTTCCCAATCTTGAAGCAGTCCATTGTTCCATGTCCAGTTCTAACTTTTGCTTCTTGACCTGACACAGGTTTCTCAGGAGGCAGGTAAGGTAGTCTGATACTCCCATCTTTTTAAGAATTTTCCAGTTTGTTGTGGTCCACACAGCTTTAGTGTAGTCAATGAAGCAGAAGTACATGCTTTTCTGGAATTCCCTTGTTTTTTCTACGATCTAACAGATGTTGGCAATTTGATCTCTGGTTCCTCTGCCTTGTATTTTAATTTAATATTATTATGTACAATTCAGTCTTTTTAGTTCTTTTCTGCAGTCATTGTTTAAACAAGGAAAAACAAAATGATACTGTTCAGTAAGTTTTGGACAAATGAATATACTGATACAACAAGAACCTTTATCAAGATAGAGAGCATAACTGTCACCCTTGCAAGTTTGTTCATGACCCTTAAAATTTCCACAACTACTCTGATAGAGTAACCACTGGTCTGATTTTTTTTCTGACTATGGATTAATTTTTGTGCACATATATGTCCATATTCCCCAAGTTGTAAACTTTTAAATGGATACAATTGAGTGTATGTAACTATATGTCAGTAAAATTCACAGAATTTATGCTGAACCAAAGAAGATTTACACAAGAGTGAATAATACATGATTCCATTGAATTTTGAAAAATGTGACATCATTCAACAGTATTGACTTTTCCAATTCCTAATGACTGTATTTCTCTCCATTTATTTTATTTCCTTTAATCAATACTTTTTTTAGTTTTCAAGATACAGATCTTCCACATATTTTCTTAGAATTATATCAAAATAGCTACATTTTAAGGTACTAGTCCATTTCAGTTTGTTTATTACATAAACTTGATTTTTATATGTGAGTCTTGTGTCCTATTATCTTAACACATTTTCTTATTAGAGCTAATAGATCTGTGTAATCTCTATGGGAATTTTCACATTAAGATTCATATCATATAAACAGAGAAATAATTTTCATTTTTTCCCTATACTATGTATTCTTTTTGTTCTTCTCATCTTACTGCCCTCATTAGGATGGCTAGTAAAATGTTCATGAAGACTGTTCTGAAATGATATCATTGGTATCAATTTTCTGGAAGAGTGATAAAATGAGTAAAAATACTTTTTAAATTTGCCTACACTCTATCCATTTGTGGAGATCTTCTTCCCTCTGTATTAATAGATTCAGGGCTCTGTTTGATATCTTAGCCTTTTTCATGAAAATAATTCATTTAATGTTTCTTGCATGTAGTTTTTCTAGTAGTGGATTTTCTCAAACTATTTTTTAGATTTCTTTATCACTTTTGAAAGATAGTTTCATTGTGTGGAAAAATTTGGTCTGACACTTTTTTTTCTTTTGGTGCTTTAAAAATTCTTCTCCAGTGTTTCCTGGCTTGAAAGATGTCTGATATGTCTGCTATAATTCTCTTGTTCTTCTGTATACAACTGCACTTTTTCCTGAATACCTTCAAATATTCTTAACCTTTGACTTTCAACAATTTGAATATAATATGTCTAGATTTTCTTTTTTAATCCTACTTGGGGTATTAGGGGAATTATTTTGTTTGGTTTTTGTTTTTATTTTTTGGTTCAGTGGGTTAGTGTATTTCTTTCTTTAGAGAAAAGAATTTGACAATATGTTAAACTGTTTTACTTTGTTCCACAATTCTTAGGTGCATGTTTCTGGGGATTTTGTTGTTGTTACTGTTGCATTTTCTTTTTTTCTTTTTCCTGTTTCAGTTTTTGTAATTTTCTGCTTACCTATATTAAAGTTCACTGATTTTTTTTTCTTTTTGCCTTTGTCTAGTATATTTATGAGCTCATAAAAAGGCATTCTTCAGGGCTTCCTTGGTGGCTCAGTGGTAAAGAACCCACCTGCCAATGCAAGAGACACAGGTTAGATACCTGTTCTAGGAAGATCCCACATGCTGCAGAGCAACTAAGCTCCTGAGCCATAACTATTGAGCCTGTGGTCTACAGCCTAGGAGTCGCAACTACTGAGCCTACGTACCAAAACTACTGAAGCATATGTGCCCTACAGCCTGTGCTCTGCAATGAGAGAAGTCACCACAAATGAGAAGCCTGTGCACTGCAACTAGAGAGTAGCCCCCGCTCACACAACTAGAGAAAAACCCACACAGCAACGAAGACCCAACAGTCAAAGATAAATAAATAAATAAAATTATATTTTAAAAAGGCATTTTTCATCTCTGTTCCCATCTTTGTTTCTAGCATTATTAGAAACTTTCTGATGATTTTCAACTGTCTCCTAAAATTCTCCTTTTGTTCATGCCGACTTCCTTTTCCATCAGATCCTTTAAAATATTAATTTTAGTACTTTTTAGATTCTGGGCAGTCTCTGACTCAGGTTCTGTTGAGAGACTTCTCTCAAGTCGTTTCTCTTGCTTTTTTCCCCTATATGTTGCAATTTAAATTGACTGCTGTATATAGTATATAGAACAATAAAGATAGAAGTAAAGGTTATCTAGGAACTGGCATGACCCTTCTGTTAGGACTTTAGTACATGTTGACTCAATTTAATTGGGAGTTGAACTGGTTTTGTTATTGTTTTAATCACCTTCAGTTCACCATCAGTTGTGAATTTTTCTAGCATCACATTGTTCCTAGGGTGGTGGTTTACCAGATTTTTCTCAGTGCTCCTACTTCTTTAAAGCTTGAATGCTTTAAGAGAAGGCTTTAAGGCCTTCCCTAAGTGTTCCTTTCCATACGTGAGATCTCTTGCCCTTCCACCATTGTAGATTGCAGTTTTCTGCTGTTCAGTGTTTCCTATCTGGTTGAGGGTAGGGAGTGAGAGTTTCCATTTTTCTCATTCAACCATAGCTTTAACATTAACAGATACGATTCCCCTTTTTTAAAAGGTAGTACCTTCATGGCAGTCTCCAGTGGTAGGGAAAATTTTTGGTGCTTTGGTCCTAGGAGCATTTCTTGGCCTTCTTCAGGAGTAGAAGATTTTTCTTTCTGCAGTTGTTTTGGGTCACCTAAGAGCAATAGTTTACTCTCCTTTCTTAGAGTCACAAAGACTTTTCTTTCTTTTGGGGAATGGTTTTGGTGGGGCTTCATACCTTTCACATAAACATGTCTGCTACTCTCTTCCAATCTTTTCCCAAGGGTGGTTATTTTCACTCTCTTGTCCATTTTCTAATTATTCTCATAAGCTCTCAAAGAAGTCTACAGGAAAGAACCTGCAAGGTTATGAATTTACCTTCTGTTTGTGGCTCCCAGGGGATCTATAGTTTCATACTAACCCACATTTGACCTTTAGAAATTCNTCTTTTCCCAAGGGTGGTTATTTTCACTCTCTTGTCCATTTTCTAATTATTCTCATAAGCTCTCAAAGAAGTCTACAGGAAAGAACCTGCAAGGTTATGAATTTACCTTCTGTTTGTGGCTCCCAGGGGATCTATAGTTTCATACTAACCCACATTTGACCTTTAGAAATTCGTTGAAACTTTTAGTCAAATTCCTATAACCTGCTTATAGGGATGTCTCATTTTCTTTCCATTGGCAGAGGTCAGCCAGAGCTCATGTTTNTCCCAGGGGATCTATAGTTTCATACTAACCCACATTTGACCTTTAGAAATTCGTTGAAACTTTTAGTCAAATTCCTATAACCTGCTTATAGGGATGTCTCATTTTCTTTCCATTGGCAGAGGTCAGCCAGAGCTCATGTTTTCTCCTGAATGCACACATATTTCCTAAAAATTCAGGCTAATTGTTTGCCCTGTAATCTCAGCTGTCTAATGGATTCAAGTTATGATTTTATGGTTTATCTGGCTTTTTTATTGTTATTGTGGGAGTAATGTCTTTTCCAGCCTGCTATGTCTTTATGTGGAATCTAGAAATTCCCGATGTCTGTGTTTTATTTGCTTAGGTTTTCTATAGTTGTTACAATGGGCCTGATGGCTTTTTACTATCTTCTACATTATGATTGAAAATCAAATGTCATAATAATCTTCCTAAAATGTAGATATTCCTTTGCTTCCTAACTTTCAGTGGTTTCACATTGTACAGCAAGTTTTTTTAATTAATACATTTCAAACTAATTTACTCGTCTCCTCTGTCTCTCTCTTTCATATAAGGTCTTGCATGATATTGTTCTTTCTTACCTTTCCAACTGTATCTCATGCCATTATCCTCCTTACTTTCTATAGTCTAGCCCAGGGGTTGGCAAGCATTCTTTGTAAAAAGCCAGATAGGAATTAATTTAAACTTGTGTCATATGGTTTTGGAGAAGGCAATGGCACCCCACTCCAGTACTCTTGCCTGAAAAATCCCATGGATGGAGGCACCTGGTAGGCTGCAGTCCATGGGGTCGTGAAGAGTCAGACACGACTGAATGACTTCACTTTCACTTTTCACTTTCAGGCGTTGGAGAAGGAAATGGCAACCTACTCCAGTGTTCTTGCCTGGAGAATCCCAGGGACAAGGGAGCCTGGTGGGCTGCCATCTATGGGGTCGCACAGAGTCGGACACGACTGAAGCGACTTAGCAGCAGCAGCATATGGTTTCAGTTACAAGTATTCAACTATGCTATTCTAACATCAAGAAACTATAGACGGGTGGGAGGTGGGAGAGGGATTCAGGATTGGGAGCTTGTGTACACCTGTGGTGGATTCATGTCGATGCATGGCAAAGCCAATAGAGTATTGTAAAGTCAAATTAAAAAAAAAAAAAAGAAAGAAACTATAGACAACACTAATTACTTTGGCTGAATCCAAAAATAATTTTATATGTGGGCACCGATATTTGGTGATATATGGACATCGATATATATTCATATATATCAAAATATTCAATATTTCATTATTTTCCTTCTAACTACCTAAAAATGTACAAACCACTCTTAGGATTCAGGCCACTGTGTGTGTGTATATATATATATATATATAAAACAGATCAGATTTGACCCATGACCTGTAGTTTGCTGACTGTAGTTTACTTACCTTACATGGCAAGTACAGCCCATTCCTTTTGGATTGACTTCTTTATCCTGAGGTTTAAGTATGATCTTTTCATATATTCCTTCTCTTAACCACTCTTTCTAAAGTAAATATGCCCCTCTCACTTATCACTGCATCTTATTTCTTATTAATGTTCTTATCACAATGTATAACTATGTTTAGATTTCCTTGGCTCTTGCCTGGTCTCCTCTAATAGATTTTGTTACCTTTGGTCAGGGACAATGTCTATTAAAGTTTTATTCACCTGTGCCTAACATTAACGTTTAGTAAGGATTAAATAAACATTTCTTAAATGTACTACTCAGCCTCCTTTTCCCTTTTGGTTTTGTTTATTTGAAGGTGATGATCCATCTGACTGTTTTAATTATGGACTTACTGAAGACATTTGGAAGGCTTAATTATGTTAAGCAGTACCAAGTCAATGGCTTGATGAACTTAAAACCATTTGCTTCCCCTTTGCATATCCTGGACAACAACTTGATGGTAGATCTATAACCTGTAAAAATTACCATAGCTGAATTCTGACATTACTAATTTTGTTGGGAAACAAAGTGGAAAACTTAGTAGTAGGCCTCAACAGCACAACTACAGTCTTACATATCTTAAAGACAGTAGGGTGCGGAATGAAAAAGAAACTTTTTTGAGGTCATAACTGAAAGTTTATTACTAGTAGCAATTATATGAAATGCTGTGTAAAGGATTGTGGTGCTGCATCCAGTTGTTTTGAGTTATGGAGAAAAGAATAGATTACTGTAAGAATGAAAATCAACAATTCAGTGTTTAAATATTATTTCCTGTCATTGAGACATGACCATCTCAATTTAAAAGTTCAGAGCAGAAGGGCAACTTCCTTTTTTCTCAAGTCATTGTACTTCCATCTCATAAGGAATGATTTGTCATCTAAAAGGTTGAAGGCGGATAGCCATTGTCTAGTTTGTAGGTGGTGAGAAGGTAGAGGGGAACATAAATGGCACCCATCATTTTCATTCACTTTTCATTGGTTATAATCATCTGGCAACACATAGCTACAAAGGAAGGGGGGAAATGTAGTCTAGCTTAGCAGCCACATGTTAAACAAGGGGAGAATATATTTTGATGGGCACCAGCAGTCTCCTGGGACTAGGCATAGAAGGAATATTAGGATTCTTTTAATACCATCTGCTATGGATTAGGAGAGATGTTATTAGTTGTACTTGCATTAGGTATAGAATGTCATGTTTACTCTCCTAGAGGGTCCTAAAATTTAAGTATAATGCAACAGGTATTTGTTGAGTAACTCATATGGGTAAGGCACTGTTGTCTCTGTGTAGATAAACAAAGAAAAACGGTCCCTGCTTTACCATATATTAAAGAATCAGAAACTCAACTCCAGATAATGGAACATCAGACATCAACTACCAATAAAGTGAGATACAGGCTTGAGAAAGCAATGGCACCCCACTCTAGTACTCTTGCCTGGAAAATCCTATGGGCAGAGGAGCCTGGTGGGCTGCAGTCCATGCTGTCGCTGAGTCAGACATGACTGAGCGACTTCACTTTCACTTTTCACTTTCATGCAATGGAGAAGGAAATGGCAACCCACTCCAGTGTTCTTGCCTGGAGAATCCCAGGGACGGGGGAACCTGGTGGGCTGCNGCACCCCACTCTAGTACTCTTGCCTGGAAAATCCTATGGGCAGAGGAGCCTGGTGGGCTGCAGTCCATGCTGTCGCTGAGTCAGACATGACTGAGCGACTTCACTTTCACTTTTCACTTTCATGCAATGGAGAAGGAAATGGCAACCCACTCCAGTGTTCTTGCCTGGAGAATCCCAGGGACGGGGGAACCTGGTGGGCTGCCGTCTATAGGGTCGCAGAGTCAGACACGACTGAAGTGACTTAGCAGTAGCAGTAGCAGTACCTTGGAAATCACATCACAGTGAAATCACATAAAAGTGAGAATGTGATGTTTCAGAGACATTAGGAAATAGAGAGCACTTGCCAAAACAGATGCAAACACTAAGATGACAAAGGACTGGAATATAGGCAAGGATCATAGAAGCAACTAAAGGGCATTGGTATCTGATCGATTAGCCCATCAGGTAATGTGCAGACTATCCTCCCCACCAGATTAACATTTGTTTTGTAACTCTAGGATATGAGAGCCCCTGCCTGATAACAAATTCCTTCTGTGCCATACTATCCTAAATCCTGCGGCCTCTTCTGTGACTTCCATTACAGGTTTATTTCCTCTACATTGGCCATTATTCCAGCAAGTCTTATTCCAAAGATGGACATGTTAAAAAAAAAATTTGGAAAAAAATAACCTTTGATGGGGGAAAAATTGTGGTGATTTGACATTTATAAGAGGGAGCTGAGCACTGTCTCTAGCCAAATTAAGAATGGCATAAGATGCCAACAAAGGAGTACAAACTCTTGCCTATAAACACTGCATGGGGTCATATGCCTATGAAGTCACTAATCTAACATTTGGGTATTTAATTTTAAGAACATCAAAGATCCCTTCAGCTACTCAAGGATTGGACCTTTTACTTTCATTACAGTGATTACCTTCCTGGATACATCCTACTTTCCACAGCCTTAAATTTTCTATGCCCTATTCCTATCCCACCCTTGTTCTTCAATAATTTTTTTGCTTCACACATCTTTAAAATTGGGTATGTGCTGCTCAGCATTTCTAAGCAAAGCAACTGAAGCTTGGAGGAAAAAATGAGACCTTGTCATTTACCCAAGCTGGGTGGTTAAGATAACCTTTCTTAAAAACTGAGGTAACTAGTGTTTAGGAAAGGACGGTGAGGTAGAACTTGTTTTAGCATCAAAAACAAAGCTTTCAAAACAGTACATTTTTATTTGACATTAAACAACAAACTCCCCAATTTGTCTCAGTTGTGACATATAGACAGCTTTAGGTTGCTTTTTTGGTGGTTATCCGAACTGAACAAGACTTTTCAATCTTCAAAACAACCAAGGCTCAGATATTATGTGTTTCACATCAGTTCACAAGTCCAAGTGTGTCTTCCATTCATCAGAGCATTTTGGCATAGATCCTTTTAAGGTAAAAGAGTAGATGTAAAGCCGTTTCTTTTTCTTAAGAAAAAAAAATTGTTTACAATTTCATTTATGCCACAAAAATCAGATGACAGAATGTTCTATTATTCTTGTTTATCAGTAGTGGTGGCCTTGGGATGCCAGAAACTGTAAAATGAAGACTGTTACTTTCTCCTTTCCAATAATGCATCTTTCATCCCTACCTGGAGAAAGGGGAGTTACTGAGTCCAGCTAATAGTACATATTAAACACCAAACATTATTAATATCAAATACACCTTATGCCTAAGTAAAAATGTACAAAGCAAAACTACAAACATTACCCCAAATCACCTTCAAATTCGTTCCCTCAAGCAACTATCTCCTGCCATTCTTCTATTTCCTTCTATATTTACAGATGATATTGTTGTCTTGCCATGTAAACTTTAAAGTTTAGATGCTTTGAAAGTATGTATGAATTATAGTGAATGATAAAGTCCTCTTTCTATGTAGTGGACTGACTTTAAGACTACCTTATGATGGAGAGGTCACATAGATTTAATAAATTCCATGATTATATAACCCCAGGCTTAACTGATAGCCATTAAGCCAAACTTTTAGAAATGAGTGGGACAAAAGACTTTGTCCTCATCTTAACAGTGACCAGTTATTAAAATTGAATTATACTTAAGTACAGCAATCCTCAAGTTAGATCTGGAGGTAGCAATGCTTTTAAGACCAACCCTTTTTAGAATCAGGCTTGACCTTTTCTTTCACTCTTCCTCCTATCCCACCCTCTGTGAGTGATTTAAAAATAGAAAAGGCCAAAGCCCATTTGGGCCTATATGTAGATTTTTTTTCCCTCCAACATTTGCCAAATACTTTCAATTTCTATTATTCTTAAGACTTAAGCATGGTAAAACAGTTAGGCTATTTTCAAGGCTTATTTTAAGCAGGTTTTAATGGTGAAAAGGAAAAGATTTTTAAGTTGTTAGTTGAGAAGCGTTATTGCAAAACACAAATCATTTCTCCATCTCCAAACTTGTTAAGCAATATTGGAGGATTGTTTTTTAAAAAGACTTATGCAGTGTATACTTGTCATAGACAAAACTGTAAGTGTGTTTCAAAACCAATTGTGATTTGAGTATGAATGGTTCTTCAATGTTGGTACCAATGAGACTGAAGTTTGGGAATCAGTTGCTTCTCATCCCTCTTTTGGCTCACTATGGTCACAACCAGTTTTCATGAGGGATGGGCTAGGAAAACTGAAGTGTTTTATTATAAGGAAGGATCCTGCAACTTAAGGAGCAAGTTCAGTAAAAACCCCTGCTTATTGTAGTGGCCAGAGTGGCTTAAGATGGAGTAGGAATTAAACCACACAATATTATTGAGGAAGTAAGCCATTTAGCCCTGATCAGAAAACAGGCCAAAAGGCAAATTTTAAGTTCTCTGGGAAGGCATTCAATTTTCTCATGTATCTCTTTGGGGGTTAGCTAGAGAACCTAGCTAGAACCCAGCTAAGGAGCTTATATACAATAGGCACTCAAACATACTTGTAGAATGAATGAAATTTTAAAAATTAATTAACAATAACCTTTTCTCTTATATACCAGTTTCCAAGTCAAGTAAGTGTCTTTCAGTCAAGATCTTTTTTGTTTTCTGCCTAGGAATTAGCACAATGCCTTGAAATAGACACTCATTCAATGAAGTTTCACTCCATTTCATGTTTTTTTTAACTGCATCTCCAAGACAATTACCTTTTTACCAGATCTATTTCATTTAGCATCACCTTCTTCAATGCTTGTATGAATAACTGAAAAGCTTTTTTATTCCTTCTCTACAAAACATGCCAAAGAGAAGGTGATCTGTTTGATCATTCCATCTCAGTTTCTTAACATCACAGCTACTTTAGTTTTTCCAACTAATGAAAGAATTGAAATCTATTAAATTTGTTCTTGTGTGTCCTTCACGAACTAGTGAAATTAAAGTATATTTTGGTATAGGTCTTTTAAATCTCTTCATTCTCCTCAGCACTTAAGAACAGTACTTCATTCAAGTGAATAATTTACAATATATGGAAAATCTAGGAAGGATCTTTTTTATCGTCTTCCTGACTCTATGCCATAATAATCTTAACTGTCATCTTACCCATTTAACTATAATAAAAACAGAATATTAATGAATTAAAAGACAAACTCTGAGGCCTTTTATTAATCTTCTGGCTTCAATCTAGGTCAATGACCACATGACATTGATACTTTCTAGAGCCAAGAAATATATTTTCACTTTACATTGAAAGAACAATATTTTTTTTTTCTATTTTTTAAGTTTCCAAGGCAAGTCAATAGGTTTTCTGGACCAGACTTAACCAAAATAAGAACAAGAATTCAAGGAACACGAATTGGATCTAGGGAACAGGAACTCAAATATTTACTCAAAACTCAAAGTTGTTTTTGGATCTTTAGTTATGATCTTTGATCTATCTAAAGCCTTTTAGACTAGGCCCATTTCACATCTCTTATGCTCAGGACCTAGAATGATGTATTTTACATAAAAGACACTGTTCATCAAATTAATCTAAAAGCCAACCTGAACCATTTTTTACTCTTTCAGTGTCTCTATGCCAGGCCAGAGTGGATCGAATTCACCTCCATCTTCAGCATTCAGCATTTAAAAGACCGATGGAGAATGACAACATCTTGCTCTTTAAACAAACAAAAAAATTCCATTCCTTCAGTCAAGCCAGGGAGCAAGTGGCCTTCTGGTCTGGATTTTATCTTTCCACCTAGCTCAGCATTCAGCATACTGCCTTGCACAATTCCATTCTGCCCATGTTTTTATCATCAAATAAGCTGAGCAATGGTTAAGTAACTTTTAGTCTGGATTCCCACACGTTATTTACACCATCTGATAAGGATAGTCATTTTTATATCCTAGAGCATACACAGTTCTGAGCTTTATAGATAGAAAGTAATCAGTAACCATTCATTAAGCCAACAGTTAATTCTTTAGATCTGTATAGAACAGTAAGCTTTGTAAAATTTACACAGATCTCTGTTGCAGGTTCAACAATAATGACAATGAGTTTTTGCATCTCTAGTTGCTATCTCTTGGAATAAGAGAGTAAGTAATCAATGTTCATTCAGAAGATATGGCTTATATATGTATGCCAGTTTAAGACCTACAAATTGATTTTATACATTACCTTCTGCTGCCCAGAACACAGTAAAGATGGATTATTTTTATATCTCTTATGCTTATCAAGGAGACTGGCACATCATTATCACCCAGTCTTGCACTCATCGACATTTAGTCCTTTATGTATCATATTTGAAGTGTTCAATAATTAACAATCCTTGCTCCAATTTTTTCTGACTTTTTTCATGGTATAATAACTATGATACCATTTTGCAAGCCTAGTATTCGGCATACCAACTGAGGAAATCAATAGTTACACTTGTATGGTGCTTTTAGAGTTCACAAAATACTAACATATGTATTGCCTGTTCTCAGCTGTAGGCAAAATAAAATAATAAATTTGTGTGTCTCTTTAGTGCCTATAACAGTGAGTTCACATAGTAGGCAACTAATATTAATGACCCATTCATTTACCAAGTATTTAAACTCTCAGTTTGTATACTGAGAGTTTTCTACTACTTTTCTTATAGTGGGTCAAGCACACAATGAGAATCTATGGCTCAGATAGTAAAGAATCTGCCTGCAGTACAGCAGACCTGAGTTCAGTTTCTGGGTCAAGAATATCCCCTGGAGAAGGGAATGACAACCCACTTCAGTATTCTTGTGTGGAGAAATCCACGGAGAGGAGTCTGGTGGGTTACAGTCCATGGGGTTGCAAGAGTCAGACATGATTGAATGACTAACACACAAATGTCTGTCTCAACATAAGTTTTGTTCACAAAGAAAACACCTAATGTTTTATATTTATGTAGCATTTTATAGTTAGAAAGCTCAATCTCATTCATTACATTTTCCTGTTACCTTGGAAAATATACTGGTAATAATTTGCTCAACATCACCAGTAAAGTCTTTATTGATTAAAATAAGTAATATCTAATTCTTTATATCTAAGTAGTATAGGACATAAACATCCCTCTTATTACTTGGGAGCATTGTCTTGAATTTCACAGTACCTGAAACAATAGCTGGCATATATAAAGAAATTAATACTTATTCATTCATTCATAAACATATAGCCTATTGGTATTTATACAGTGCTTTAGTACAAAGCACTTTAAAATGTACTGCTTATCTAATTTTTAATTATTCTATAATAAGAACATTTTTTTTCCTTTAACATCTGTGGTGCCCAGGATGTTATCTGGCACATTATAAGTAATCACAATAGCTTAAAACCCTTGTGTTTATAGTATACTTTATAGTTTAAGGGTTTGGAAGCCTGGCATGCAGCAATTCATGGGGTCACAAAGTGTCAGACATGACTTAGCAACTGAACAATATTTTCTTTTCTGTGACTTGGAATACTACATCTTTACTCAAAATCACCAGAGCCACAGAAACACATGGCCACAAATACATGAATTGTTCATTTATCATAGACTTAATTCCTAATATCTGTACAGTATTTCATACTTTTGAGAAAGTACTTTATTCACGCTTTTGTTCTTTGTATATACAGTGCCTAGAAATGTATATACCATGTAATCAATGTTCATTAATCTACTCTGAAAATTGTGGCAAGCTTTTAAAGTGCATAATAGTTTATAACTCAGATTCATATATTTTTCTTCATATCACCTGGATATGACCATAAGTAATCATTGCATCCTTAATGCATACAGGGACAGGCACAAAGAGAGAAATTAATATCTTTCAGCACACAGTCCCTGGCAATTACATTAGGGGTGATAAACTGTGGCCCACAGACAGATCATATTCACTTTAAACAAAAAAAAAAAAAAGCAGAGAGAGACCATATGGCCTGCAAAGTATAAAATAATTGCCATCTGACCCTTTACAAAAAGGGTGTGATAACCCTTGATTTACATAATGCTTCACAACTGACAATGCATTTTCAAATGTTAGCTGTGCATGAGTGCCAATACATTATTAATGAGAATGTCTTGCTTTTTGTGTTTTACAGTTCTTTCATATATATTATCACTAAAATTATCTTTCCTTATGGTAAAAGGAAAAAAATCAATGAAAGGATTAAATCTGCTAAATATTCCCAAATTTTCTCACCTTTAAGCCTAGAGGTGGGTATTAAACCAAGGGATAAAACTTATGCAGCTTACCACATTATTAGGCCACTACTATGAGCAGGGAGTTCACGCTCCTTCCTTGGGGCCTCACTATGTGTTCGGCCCAATCTTCCTTCATAACCATCAGTAAGAATCCCAAACCTCAGGTGTCCTGCTCACCCAAGCTCAAATAAGTAACATGTTGCTGGTTCACACTTCTCAGCAAACTGGCACATCTGTATATTTCTTGTCTAATTCTTCTCATTGGCCTGTGGAGCATCTCTTCACATTTTTTCTACTTAGCTTGGCACTTTGTTTCCCCTCAATAACTGAACCTGATATTTTCCTTCTCTCATCAGCCTAGAGCTTCTGAAGAAAGAGGGGACTGAAATATAATGTCAGCTATGTGTCCCTCTCAAGTGGAGAGGAGGTGAAGAGAAATGGAAGTTTAAAACTTCAAAAACTTAATAAGTGGCTCAAAAGTAATAAAAACAGGCCAAAGCATAATATTACTGATCTAAAGATATGTTTTTTTTTTAAAGGTAACAACAACGTCAAAAAGGACATCTCAAAAGAAGTAGATATAAATGGAGACATGAGAAGAAGGAAGGGAGAACTCAAAATGTCCAAGAGTAGGGAAACGAGCAATAGAAAAGAGCTGGGGTTTAAAAGTCTCATCTTGGAATTTCCTTTGGTCCTGGGGCTTCTTTCTTTCCTGGTATCTCTGTCATGAACCTCCAGTTTCCCATCTAATTTAGTCTTGAAATATCTGTCTCTCTTGGGCCTTCTGTCTTATATAGATAGGTTTGAGTCCTGGGTCTTTATGTGTGCTAGGGCACTTCCATCTTTTGGGTCACAGGTCTTCAAGACAAGGTTTTTTAATCCTATCCTGGGTCTCTGGCCTTCTGTCTCACTGAGACTTGAGTCTTCTATCCAACTCCAGTCTAGATCCTTGGACCTTCTGTTGGTTTTGGATCATCTCACAGGGCGGCCTGGCATAAGGAACAGCTCTGCAATGCTTATTTTGATAGCTGACACTCTGCACCTACTGGAAGGGGTTAGGAGGCGCCTTTACAAACACACAAAAGAGCACACACACACACGCACAAAAAAATATGCAAGGAGAGAGAATTGCATGAAATCAAAGAGAGGGAGACATAGACTCAAGAAATACTCAAAAGTGAATAGAAAGGCAAAAGGAGAGAAGAACCAAGAGAACAGAGATGAATGCTGAAACTGAAAACCACAAAGAACAAAGAGACACTGGGGCACACAAAGCATGGGGGAAAAAAGAGAAAATGGCCAAAGAAAGGCACAAAGAATATGTAGAAAAGAGAAATGTGCAAGATAAAGAGTAGAAACAGCAGAAGGGTAGCCAGTATCAGAAAAGGTGAAATGTCAAACCAACAAGGGGAACGGGTGACAGAGTTCACAAAGAGAAAAAGAAGAGAGGCAGGCATAGCAAGAAATGAGCACAAGGCACACATAACTCAAGAGGCTCAAAGAGAACAGTGAAAGAAGACCGAGATCTAGCAGAGCAAGGAGAATCAGCAACAAAATGAAGAAAACTAGAGAGAGACATTCAAGACAAGACACAGACCACTGCTGGGTACAAAAAAGTAAATGAGACAAAGATATACAGAGAAGAGATTAGCACGAGAATCATGGAAATGGGTAAGACATACTTTAGACAAGAAAGACCAAAGACATCCAAAGAAGAAATAAACAAGCAAACAAATACACACTTATGAGTTTAAAAGATAAGCAAAGACAGACACTGGTGGAAGAGGGTAAGAAATAGAAGAGACAAAATACAGTGAGGAGCATGATAAGCATAAGAAACATCACAAAGAGAAGAAAACAAAAAAGTACATTAATAATTGCAATAATCTGTTATTAGTGTCAATACTATTTATATTACTACTAACAATAATAATTATAATAACAACAATTACCACCAACACAGATATTCTTCTACTTACAAGCTTTTAATTTGGGAATTTATTACACAGAATCAAACCACACCAACTCTGTGCTACTAGATGGTATCAGTAGTCACTTGTATTGTGTCAATTGAACTTATGAAACCTCTTAGGTTATCTTTTACCTATCATGTACTAGGCAGTGTACTAAGCACTTTACATACATGATTTCATTTGAGCTTCACAGACAGACAAGTCTAATCAGACTCTAAATTACCAAAAGGTTGTTCACGTAATGAGTGGCAATTTACATTAATCTCACATCTCATCTCACCTCCCATCTCATATTATCTCACAGTAAATACAGAATATGTGCCTCAACATTCTGCTACAACTTTCCCAAGACTTCCAGGAGAGCCAAATAAGGTGCCACACATAAGTGAATATTATACATAGTAAAAGGCCTTTAGAGAGCACCTAGTTAGTCCTCTCTTTTTATATCTTCACTTTTCCCCACTCCTTTATAAAATGGACTTGATTTTCATACTTTTGACAATTATAATGGCTGCTCCAGGGACTAAGTTTTCTTTAATATTATATCCGAACTGCAGATTCACTCACAAGAGTGAGAGAAGCCAGACTTTCAACAAAAAACAAAAACGTTCTTGGCTTAAGTTTCTATATGTTTAGGCCTCTAAGGGTGGCAAATGATCTATGTAGAAAAGATAAACAGACAAGGTGAAACTAAATTACCCTATGACACAACTGGTAAACAAACTATATTATCTATTGAGTTGCTTTTGTGAAACCAACTGTTAAATAGGTTACTGATCATCCTCCCATCTCATATTCAGCACCTCTTCCACCATAGATCACTATACGTCATCCCACACAAACGTCCATCAAACAGACATTAGCTCTAAAGTAATGCTCATAGGATTACACCAACAAAAACTTACTTCATTCTGCTCTTCTAAAATGCTAGCATGCCAGGCATGTTGATCTTCCTCGGTGTGTTCACATTTCTTTCTCTTTGCACTGCTTCAGGGAAAGATAATGATTTGGCAAATATGAAGGGAACAACCAGGAGCTACAAAAGAAAACAAGAAAGAAACCATGTAAATGCCATGAAGAAGTATTAAGTGAGTACTGTGCTAGAGTTATACGAAGATCCAAATTAATGAGCTATAGAAACTGTCTCTACGGAACTTAGAAAAGTATAAAGTTGACACTTTTAGATCCTTAGAGATAAAACTAATATAACTGGCTCATTCAACAGAATAGGAAACTATGGCATAAACAGGAAAATGTCTTGCCTAATAACACTTGGGGAAAACCACCAGACCATTCAGGTATGACCCAAATCAAATCCCTTATNACTGGAAAAGGTCAGTTTTCATTCCAATCCCAAAGAAAGGCAATGCCAAAGAATGCTCAAACTACCGCACAATTGCACTCATCTCACACGCTAGTAAATTAATGCTCAAAATTCTCCAAGCCAGGCTTCAGCAATACGTGAACCGTGAACTTCCAGATATTCAAGCTGGTTTTAGAAAAAGGCAGAGGCAAATTGCCAACATCTGCTGAATCATCGAAAAAGCAAGAGAGTTCCAGAAAAACATCTATTTCTGCTTTATTGACTATGCCAAAGCCTTCGACTGTGTGGATCACAATAAACTGTGGAAAATTCTGAAAGAGATGGGAATACCAGACCACCTGATCTGCCTCTTAAGAAACCTGTATGCAGGTCAGGAAACAACAGTTAGAACTGGACATGAAACAGCAGACTGGTTCCAAATAAGAAAAGGAATACGTCAAGGCTGTATATTGTCACCCTGCTTATTTAATTTATATGCAGAGAAATACTGGGTTGGATGAAGCACAAGCTGGAATCAAGATTGCTGGGAGAAATATCAATAACCTTAGATATGCAGATGCTCACCACCCTTATGGCAGAAAGTGAAGAAGAACTAAAGAGCCTCTTGATCAAAGTGAAAGAGATGAGAGAAAAAGTTGGCTTAAAGCTCAACATTCAGAAAACTAAATCATGGTCCCATCACTTCATGGCAGATAGGTGGGGAAACAGTGACTGACTTTATATTGGGGGGCTCCAAAATCACTGCAGATGGTGACTGCAGCCATGAAGTTAAAAGACACTTACTCCTTGGAAAGAAAGCTATATTTCCTACCTAGACAGCATATTAAAAAGTAGAGACATTACTCTGTCAACAAAGGTGCCTCTAGTCAAGGCTATGCTTTTTCCAGTAGTTAGGTATGGATGTGAAAGTTAGACTACAGAGAAAGCTGAGCACCAAAGAATTGATGCTTTTGAACTGTGGTGTTGGAGAAAACTCTCAAGAGTCCCTTGGACTGCAAGGAGATCCAACCAGTCCATCCTAAAGGAAATCAGTCCTGGGAGTTCATTGGAAGGACTGATGCAGAAGCTGAAACTCCAATACTTTGGCCACCTGATGCGAAGAGCTGACTCATTGAAAAGACCCTGATGTTGGGAAAGACTGAAGGCAGGAGGAAAAGGGGATGACAGAGGATGAGATGCTTAGATGGCATCACCAAGTCAATGGACATGAGTTTTGGTAAACTCCGGGAGTTGGTGATGGACAGGGAGGCCTGGTGTACTGCAGTTTATGGGGTCGCAAAGAGTCAAACATGACTGAGTGACTGAACTGAACTGAATAACACTTGGTGAGGCACTGGAAACATCATCAATCACAGCCTTACTCCTTTAATTGGATAGTAATCTTTACAAAGCCTACACAATCAGGACTTTCTACACTGAACAGTTACCTCTACCTCTCAACCTGCATCCCCCTAACCATCCTCTCTCGTCAGTGACCTAATACACAGTTTGCTAGTTCTTTAGATCCAGTCTGATGATAGTCAACTTTGTGCCATTTTTAATCACATTCCCATTCATAGTTGTGAAGCTTCTGTCAGTTAGCAGGCAGAGCATAAAAAGATAAATCTCTATTTTATCTTCTCAAACAGCTTGTTTTTTGTTTTGTCCCACAGCTTTCCCAAGGCATCTCGAAGTATGTAAATGATTGGCAAAGTTCTCCAACAGGGCCTCAAGGGAGACTTTGGAGATCAGAGGGTCCAGAATGACGATTGGCCCATGATCAGTGTCACAGATGTGTCAGTCATCATCCATGTTCTCCTAAAACTTAGCTGTAAGCCTCTACCACATACTACAGTCCCATCCTAAACACCCTAACTAATGCAGCCTGCTATTTTCTTCACATCATCATTTTAATCCATGTCACACTCAGTTACTTTCCAGGTTAATTAGGAGACAGTTTTTTTTTTTTTTCATCAAAGCAGACATAGATGACAATGACTAAAACTATCTAAATGAAATGCTAAGTGCAATGTATACTGAAAAACAAGAAATTAAGACTAATTATTATGCTTTTAGGGACAGTTTACCCACCTCTGGATGTGTGGTGGTTGTCTTGAGACTTCACCTTCTTAACTGGACCCAGGAAAGAATCTTGGTATAAGCTCCTGCCTAGAGTTGTTGCTCAGTGGTAGTGAATCTTTCCCCTGGAGGATTCTCATGCCCCATCTCCACCTAGGAATCGTCAAAGGGAATGGGTCACTAACACTGTAAAGCAACAGGCCTATTCTTTTGAGGTA
>SJYV01054781.1:59781-79550 GCA_006410875.1 Neotragus pygmaeus | reverse complement strand
CTGCTGCTGCTGCTGCTAAGTCACTTCAGTCATGTCCGACTCTGTGTGACCCCATAGACGGCAGCCCACCAGGCTCCCCCGTCCCTGGGATTCTCCAGGCAAGAACACTGGAGTGGGCTGTCATTTCCTTCTCCAATGCATGAAAGTGAAAAGTGAAAGTGAAGTCACTCAGTCATGTCTGACTCTTCACGACCCCATGGACTACAGCCCACCAGGCTCCTCCATCCATAGGATTTTCCAGGCAAGAGTACTGGAGTGGGGTGCCATCACCTTCTCCAAGCTACCAGCCAAGCAACATGCAAATTCCTCTATTCATTCAAGCTCCATTCCTTGTACTTCCCCTCATTTCCAAGAGCAATTTAGAGCTGAATAATTACTCAAATTTTCATGTTTTGTTTTAGTCACCAGTCTCTACTGATGAAGAATCTTCTAGAGCAGTGGTCCCTAACTTTTTGGGCACCAGGACCAGTTTCATGGAAGTCAATTTTTCCATGGACCAGGGTTGGGGAAATGATTTTGGGATGATTCAAGTGCATTGCATTTGTTGTGCACTCAGATGGTAAAGCATCTGTCTATAATGCAGGAGACCAGGGTTCAATCCCTGGGTTGGGAAGATCCCCTGGAGAAGGAAATGGCAATCCACTCCAGTACTATTGCCTGGAAAACCCCATGGACAGAGGAGCCTAGTAGGCTACAATCCATGGGGTCACAAAGAGTTGGACACGACTGAGCGACTTAACTTATTTCTATTATTATTACATCAGCTCTACCTCAGATCACCAGGCATTAGATCCTGGAGGTTGGGGACCCTGCTTGAGAGCGTGGGTTTTTAATGTCCTTGTGTCCTCAAAAAATACAGGTCAAGAAATTAAGGGATTGAAAATAACAAAAGGAGGAATTGGCTTTCTCTATCAGGATAGCCATCAAGCCACTTGAGAAGAATTCCAGTGTAGTCTGACCATATGAATTCTGTAAGACGTTGCCTCAGGCTTCTTTTATAAAGTACTATGGTAAGCATTGAGCAATCCATCTCAACAAAAGTACGTCTCTCTCACCTAGTTTTGTAGCATTCCCTTCTTTTATTAATAATTTGTATATTAAGCAGTAAGATGTTGGAGCACTGTTAAGGTAAACAGAATTGTTTTCTCCTCAATCTACATGGTACAGTTCTTGAACAGCTTATATAAATGAGGTACCACCAAAGTACCAGGATATTCAAAAAATCAAGAATGGGTACAGGCACATAAAACCTCAGTTACTATAACAACTAAGAAAATCTATGCAAAAGGAAAAACAAGGATCCAATAATGTAGCTTACACAGAACCTTGGGTCTCTATTATTCTACTCTTACACTCAAAAAGAAAAAATGTATAGAAATTTATGAAAATCGGCTCATGTTCGGTTTTTTAAAGGAGAGCTATAGGAAGTTAAAGCCTTTAAACCCAAAGACAGAATTCACACAATAAGCTCCTTACACTACCTTTTTCTCCAGGGAAACTGCAAGCCATCCAATTAGATTGCTTGGAGCTTGTCCAGATTCTCAAAAGGAAAGACCTGCTGAATATGGAGCTTCTTAAAGTTGCTTGCAGTCCTCAGGTCTGCTACACTTGGAATGTCCTTGAGAAGAAAGACAAGGCAGGACTCAATACAATATTCATGGTGAGATTTGACAGAAAACAACAGAATTCTTTAAAGCAATTACCCTTCAATTAAAAAAAAATTTTTTTTAATGCTGAGAAAACCTCAACGACAACAAAAAAAAATCCACTAAGAAGCATTAACCTGAAACATTAGATATAAGTATCTCCTGTCCCACATCTCTAGCCTGTTGTCTCCCTAAGGTCCTGTAATAGGCAGCACTGGCAGTATCACAGAAGAACTAAGCAAGTATACAAAAAAGAGTTAAATGAAAGTATGAGTCAAACCAACAGCCACTTTAAGGGCTGTCTAAGTTTGTGGCCTAAAGGTGCTAAACATACTTCAAGATGCAAAGCAGCAGAGGAATTGCTACTGCTGCTTAGAAGTACAATTGCCTTGATCATTTTTAATAATTGGTTACCTGCCCTTACTCTAGGATAGGAGGTCACTGAAGAAGGTCTAAGTCAGGTTTGCAATCTTGAAAGTATTTTTTATGTTATGGTATAGTGTGGAAAGAACCAGGTATGGCTTCCAGATCCCTGATCAAGAATTACCACATTATAAGAATCTTTATGTCAACATAAAACAAATCCTAGACACTTACTCCTTGGAAGGAAAGTTATATGTCCTACCTAGACAGCATATTAAAAAGCAGAGACATTACTTTGCCGACAAAGGTCCATCTAGTCAAGGCTATGTTTTTTTCCAGTAGTCAGGTATGGATGTGAGAGTTGGACTATAAAGAAAGCTGAGCACTGAAGAACTGATGATTTTGACCTGTGGTGTTGGAGACTCTTGAGAGTCCCTTGGACTGCAAGGAGATCTAACCAGTCCATCCTAAAGGAAATCAGTCCTGGGTGTTCATTGGAAGGACTGATGTTGAAGCTGAAACTCCAATACTTTAGCCACCTGATGCGAAGAGCTGACTCATTTGAAAAGACCCTGATGCTGGGAAAGATTGAGGGCAGGAGGAGAAGGGGAAGACAGAGGATGAGATGTTTGGATGGCATCACCAACTCAATGGACATGAGTTTGGGTAGGCTCCGGGAGTTGGTGATGGACAGGGAGGCCTGGCGTGCTGCGGTTCATGGCGTCTCAAAGAGTCAGACATGACTGAGCGACTGAACTGAACTGAACTGATCACTTTGCTTAGTAACAGTGTTTTCCCCCACTCTTCTTCCTCTATGAAACACAAAATTTCCCCAAAATTTTATGATACTCATCAAACTGCCCAACACCATAATAACCTGTTTACTTCTGTATCCACCATGAGATAGCAGATTCCTGGACAGGAACTATGTCTTTGATTTTACTATTTATTCCAGTACCTGGTCTAATAAATATTTGTTGAATTAAAGGATTATCTTGAGTTTGAAGATGCCAACATTCCCAGAGCATCCCTTTCTACAACTGCTAGAGATTTTATTTCAAACGACGAACTGAAATACAACTCCAAGATTCACCTTTGGATGCTGTCCAGTGCAGGCTTCACTCCACCTAAACTTGATGCATCCTTCCTCTTGAGTAGGGGGAACCAGCTCAGAATTCATCCCTTTAAAACAAATTCCAATAAATAGTTATAGCTGTATATTAACAATGAATGATAACTTGATTAACTACAATAAATGATCTCATAAGCACAGACCAGTGTTTCTCAAATTGGGGTGATAAGAACCCTGGGGGTTTGTGGATATATTCTCACAATCTCCAAGTTCTATATAAATTATTTTAAATGTTATATAAAATATTATATTTTTGACAAGGCTATTTTGAAATTGGAAACCAAGTTTACATTTCAAATAACTTAAGTCAGTGTTACTCAAAACATTTACTCTTCAGGATCTAAAAAAAAACCTGTTTCTTTAAAAGGTGCTGCATCCTGACAAATTACTTCAGTTTGAGAAACAAGAAGGCTCAGGACTATTCATATATTACCTCCAGTCAGTCAGACAAATATCTTTAGGCACTGGCTGGGGGAAACAAGCTGTGAGGAAATATGGATACTAATTAAAATGGGCAGTGAGAGAAGCCCAGCTCATTAATTATTCTTGCTCTTGCTGGGATACACGAACATGCACAAAAAAAAGTTTTCAAATTTGACGTTAATATTTTTTCAGTTGGATCTTTGTTCTTTTTACACCAGAGAGGCTAATCTTTTCAGCTCACAAAAGTATTTGTTGAAAAAGGTGAAAGGGAAGAGGGGAAGGTCATGGTCTTATGAAACATATTTCTCTATTGCCCTCTTGCCAAACAGGATCCACAAATATCTCAAACTAAAAAGACACTGCTACTCTCATCTGTTCTTGGGCAGAGAGAGAATAAAAAGCGTACAAAGTTCTAACATATCAGATTTATACTCCCAATCCCTAGAGCTTGAAAAACTCAAGCTTAAAACAATCAACAATTTGCCAGCCTGGATAGAGCCAAACACAGCGGCCAGGCGTTATTTCTAATCACTTTACATGCATTCAAAAAAGATAAAAACCAAATTACATTAAAATAAACATTATACTACCCAGATGGCTGTAATAGTAATCATGTCCTGGACCAAAGACAAAAGTTAACCTACCTCCTTAAGTTCACCCTATCAACTTCAAACCCTAGTGTGCTCATTTTTTAAAACTCTATAACATATAATTCACACAAGACAGTACTTGATTATTATGTTCTACAATTATTTCAAGTGTGCTTATATTAGCTTTTTTAACAATATAACCATATTGGGGATGAGATTATATAGGACTATAGCATTTCTATCTCTCACTTCAATATAGCTTAGCATAGGGCCAGATACACAATATTAATTTTGTAATTTTGTTAACTCATATGGTGATATATAAATTACAGATGAGGTAGAAACATGGAAGGACCCTCTAATTTTTGTATGGGTAGCATCTAAGAGAAAGAAAATGGAACAGGAAAAAGATTACTTAATAGCTACAAAGTAGTACTTACAGTATTCTAAAGAGCCAGAGACTCTTCTTACAGCTGTCCAAGGAGCTAGTAGTGCAAACTGCACCCTGAGCTGGGCCGATCTTTTGACATCCTTCTCAGACAACAGTATCCTTTTTCAGTGATTACAAAGAACTGCTGTGGTGATAATTAGTTACTTGCTTCAGCAGTTCCATATTAAATACTTCTCTGCCAAACACCTTGTACACTAGAAGCTGAGATATTATTCATTGTATTCTTTTTCACTATTGAAATTTATATCCAAAAGACTGATTAGACCTTGGTTTATTTTTCTTTTCGTATAAAATGGGGAAACTGGTTCCATCGTTTCTAAGTCCTCACTTCAGTGTGGTGCTTTAGGTAACTTTAAAATAGCAGAATTAAACAGGGTACATAAAATGTAATAGATTAATCAAAGTGATCTATGGTTTTCAAAAGCACCTCAGCATTTTCTCTCATTTTATCCTTTTACAGCAATCTTCTTGAAATAAGTACGGACTAGTTGGAACTCCAGATGAAGAAATTTAATGATTAGGAAGTTTAGATAGTTTTTCCTAGAAGTGAATACTGGTAAAGCCCAAATGAGGAGTGGTTTGAAAATGGTGGTAGAGCCCAAAGATACTGGTCTTAAGAGTTCCACTCTAGAACTCCTTTAGTAATCTACTAAAATATCAAAGTCACAGTGGTCTATCCACAGACTCACCACCCTTAGTAAAATGAGAGACACTGGTCATGAGGTACATGATATAAATGGGTTTACCGACTTCAAAATTTCAATGACCAGGTTATCAATTCCACCCTGCAATCCAGATGTCTTTCTTAAAAAAAATTTTTTTTTAAAGAAACTTTTTGGTTGTATCCTGGCAATTGGCACTATACAGTGGCAATATACAAGAGGAAAGGAGAGACATAGCCAGGCAATCTGCTTTGAAAGGAAGAATGCACAGATAGTGCTAACCTTCCCTCCTGGGAAGTCAGTTTTCAAATGATACTTATATATAATGAAAACCCCAAATAAAGGGTAGCAATCCAGTTCCCTTGGGTCTGACTTGCCTTGAGCATTTTGCCTAGTAAAGCAGTACAAGAGGGGATCAGGAATGGTTCTGTCCCCAGAATATGACAATAATCGGAACTGGGATCATTAACAAATGCAGGAAAAAGAGTAAAAAGGCCCATTCACCTAGTTCTGGCCTGCTTTTGGTAGTCCATACTGCACAAATATAACATCAAAATGGTAGGGAGATCTTGGGCTGATGGGCTTAAAAATGGGACAATCAATACTGAAGGGGCTGTGGTGGTCAGCACTACTCAGAAGTAATGCAAAGAAGGAAGTGGAAGAGTCCGTGCCTGATGGATGGGACCAAGGAAAGTGCAACAGGGAATTATAGAAATTCAAAGCGGGCAGATCAATGACGTCTGGGACTGTTAACACTGTAAATCCAAAAGGAAAGAGTTTTGCTCAGTCAACATTTCCCAGCAACAATGCAAAAGGGGCAGGGCAGGGGTGGGAGGGGTGAGGAGCATAATCTTATCTGGGTGGATGGACACCTGAAATTGTGAATTATTAAAAATCCATAAGAAGGGTCCAAGGGCAGACAAGGGGTTTGAAGAGGGAAGATAAGGGCAAGGCCATGATTACTTGGGATTTGATACACTGGAGCCAGTGCAAAAGGAGTGGGAATGTGGGTCGTCCTTTGATGGAGAAGTTCACAGCATAGTGCAGTGTTTATAGCTTATTATACCATGAGAAACTGGAGCTGGGAGTGCTTGCCTAGCAAGACCAGGGAGGAAAAACCCATTGCCAACTGCCATTGTGCTCATCAGCAGTCCCAGTAAAAGTTTTGCGTCATCAGCAGCCCATGCAGTAATGCAAAGGGAGTATGAGGGAATGATGTCCTGCTCTAATAGAAGGGTGTATAGATAACTGCAAATATTCACACCCAGAGTCAAAAAAAGAAGCCTTAAGTCAGTACTCCTGATCCATAGTGAGGGTACAGGGATCCTATCTAAAGATCATATGCTTGATATATTATTGGTGCATATTAATTGTCCAAGAGCTGAGGTCATGATAGCTGGCTGAGGGAGTATTACTGAAGTATACTGATAAAGACAAGAATTTCTATTATGTATACTAACAGTAAGGGATCTTGGCGGGCAAACAGTATCCCCTGCACTATTACAAAGGAGATACAATAGTCCTAGAAGTAATAGGGTTATGGGAAAGTGCAACTCTGCACATTAATTGTCCAAATGGAAAGGTCTTAGCAATGGGCAAACTTACTGAAAGGCATAGGAAGTGAGGGGGAGGGTCCTTGTCTAGTGCACAAGAATGTACATTCACAAGCTAAGGAAAAGGAAGGCAACAGGATAAGATGAACTAAGTTGCAATTACATAAATTAATGTTGAAGGGACATGGTGTGGTCAATTAAAATCATATACCTTGTACAAATATAAGAATCCTAAAGGGAGTATGAAGCCCCTATAATGTAATTGTCACTACACATATTTGAGAAAGGGGCCTTAAGTGGACAGTACCCCAGGCAGTAATGAAAAGAGTTGGGGACAAGTTAACTCAGAAGACCAGAGACAACTGTAATTACACGTAGTCACAGTCCCAGTCCCAGAATAAGGGCTTTAAGGTGGTAAGTTAACCTGTGCTTCAATAAGGGCCCTGATCTAAAAAGCACAGCTGTGGACAACTGAGAATGTATACAAGACAACTAAGACTGTGCACATTAACTGCAATAGTGTGTAAGATCTTGAATAGTAGGCCATCTGCTGCTGAAATATAAATAGAATGGGGAGGGTCCTTACCTGAGGTACAGGTACAGGAGCAAACATTAAGTACATACATTAACAGTCCAAGAGAGTGAATCTTAGCTAGTCAGAAGCCCCTGCAGTAATGTAAATGGGGCAAGGATATGGGATCCTAGTTTAACATAAGGGAGCATGGACTACTGAAATTATGCATATTTAAACTGTACAGAAGCAGCAGCCAGTTGATTAGGACCCCTGATGCAAAGGAGGTGGAATGGGATGGGTTCCTAGTGTAATTCTGCACATTAACTGTCCAAAAGAAAAACTAGTCAGTAGTCCCTGCTTTAATACTAAAAATTAAATATATTAGTTTGTCATGAGGGCACATGCACATTGAATCCCAAGAGAAAGAGTTTGAGTCACTAACATCCCCTGATATAATGCAAAAAGGGAGGAATATTAATTTAAATAGAAGGGCTTTAAACACTGGAATTTTGCATGTAAATACTCCCAGAAAAAAGTAATGGAGGTAATTAATATATATATTTTATAAAACAGAATACAAGAGACTGAAGTGAAAGAATATATTCGTGGTGAATTGTCATGGTTCACTTTATTCTAGTACAAAGGTCTTGAGTAAAGGACATCCACCACTGAATACAAGGGAAATGAGTGGAGTCTTTATACTCTGCAGAGGAAGAGGAATAAATGCAACTGCACATTAAAAAGCGCAAAAAGAGGGGCCTTAGTGTTGGGACCCTAAGGTGTAATGTGAGAGGATAAGATGCACCACAATAGTCAGTACCTTCTGTGGTAAGCAAAGGAAGTAAAAAGGGAATGGAAACTAGGCTAACAGAAGGGACCATAGCTACAGTTAAGCACCCTTCCATGTACCGCAAAGGAAGTGGAAGTAGGAGGGAACAGGATCCTAGACAACAGAAGGGAACACAGTAGCAATTATCACCTCAACAGTCCCAAATGCCTTCACAGATAATGTAAAGGAAGTCCTGGGATCCTAAACTAACAAAAGGGACCACATCTGCATTTAGGCACATTCACAGGTTCCAAGTACCTTCTGTGGTAATATAAACAAAACTGTGGAGAGCATGGACTCCCGACTAAGAGAAGGGACCACAGTTGCAATTAAGCAGTTCTGTGGAGAGCATAGACTCCAGACTAAGAGAAGGGACCACAGTTGCAATTAAGTAGTTCTATAATCCCAATACACTCCCAGGTAATGTTAAGAGTTAGAGGGCATGGGATCCTAGGTTAACAAAATGGACCACAGTTGCATTTAAGCACCTTTCTGTCCCAAATACCAACAAGTAACACAAGTGAGTAGAGAGGGGTGAGATCCTAGGACTGTAGCTGCATTTAAGCACATTAACAGTCCCCTGTACCCTCTTTTATTATGCAAAATGAGTAGAAGAGCATGGGAATCTAGACCAACGAATGAGACTGGATAAGTAAGAACAGTCCCATTAACAGTCCCAAGTAACCCCTGCAGTGATATAAAGGCAGTTAGGTGGGAATGGACTTTGAAGTTAACGTAAGGGACTTTACCTGCATTTAAACACGTTGGGATTCCCTGGTGGCTCAGATGGTAGAGTCTGCCTGTAATACAGGAGACCCGGGTTTGATCCCTGAGTCAGGAAGATCCCCTGGAGAAGGAAATGGCAACCAAGTCCAGTATTCTTGCCTGGAAAATCCCATGGACGGAGGAGCCTGGCCAACTACAGCCCATGAGTCGCAGAGGCGGACACAACTGAGCAACTTCACTTTCACTTTCAAACACATTGAAAGTCCCTTGTAGCCTCTGGGATGATGCAAACGGAGTCAGGTGGAAATGGGATCCTAGTTTAACCTAAGGGCCTGTAGCTGCATTTAAGCAAGTTAACAGTCCCTTGTACCCTCTTTTATAATGCAAATTGAGTAGGAGATCATGGAAAAGCAGGCCAACAGATGAGACTGTATAGGCAAGTAAACACATTAACAGTCCTTAAGTACCCTCTGCAGTCATGAAAAGGAAGTTAGGTGGGAATCGGATCCTAGGCTAACATAAGAGACTACAGCTACATTTAAGCACATTAGAAGTCCCTTGTACAGTCGTGGTAATGTAAATCTAGTAGGAGAGAATGGGATCCTAGACTAAGAGAGACTGTAAGTGCAATAAAGCTCACTAGCAGTCTCAATTACCATCTGCAGTCCTGAAAAAAGGAGTTATGCAGGAATGGATTTCGATGTTAAGGCACTATACCTGCATTTAAACACATTAACAGTCCCTTGTAGCCTCTTTAACAAGCGAGTTAGGTGGGGATGGGATCCTAGGTAACATAAAGGACTGCAAGCGGCATTTAAGCACATTAGCAGTCCCTTGTATCCCCTTCGGTAATGTAGAGGGAATTAAAGGGGGAGAGGGAATCTTAGACTAAAGCACAGGTCTGTAACTGCCTTTATGTACAATAACAGTCCCTTGTACACTTTGGGGTAATGCAAATGAGTAGGAAGGATGGAGATCTAGACTAAAAGAAGGGACAGTAGTGCAATTAAGCCCATTAAAAAGTCATATGTATGCTCTGAAGTAATACAAAGGAAGTTAGGTAGAAATAGGATCCTGATTATCATAAGGGACTATAGCTCCATTTAAGTACATTAACCATCCCTTCTATCTTCTCTGATAATGCAAATCAAGAAGGAGGAGAATGGATCCTAGATGAGATAAGGGAATGTAGCTGCAGTGAATCACATTAATAGTTCCAAGTATCCTCTGCAATCTTGGAAAGGGACTTAGTTGGGGGTGGGATCCTAGATTAACATAAGGGACTGTAACTGCATTTAAAAACATACAGTCACTGGTAATGCAAAGGGAGCTAGGTGGGAATAGGATCCTGGGTTTTAAAAAGGAGCGGGAGGAAAAAGAACTGTACGGGCACATTAACAGTCCATTGTATCCTCTGAGGTAATGTAAATCTTTAGGAGATGGGAATCTAAACAAAGTGAAGGAACAACGGTAGTTCATTAACAAGTTCTATGTAGGCTCTGCAGTAATTAAAAGGAAGATATTAATAGTTGGAAATGGGATCCTAGGTTACCATAAGGGATGTAGTGGTATTTAAGGCCATGAACAGCCCCAAGCATCCTCTGCAATCCTGCAAAGAGCCTTAGTTTAGGATAAAATGCTAAGTTAATATAAGGGACAGTAGGAGCATTTTAGCATATTAACAGTCCATTATATCCTCTTTGGTAATGCAAATCGAGGATGGCCTGGGAATCTAGACTAACAGAAGGAAGGGCAGTGTAAATAAGCCCATTAACAAGTCCATGTAGGCTCTACATTAATGAAAACAGTTAGGTGGGAATAGGATCTTAGATTAATATAAGAAACTGCTGTTCCATTTAATCACGTTTAACAGTCCCTTGTACAATTTGTGAAGAAAGCTGAGTACCAAAGAATTGATGCTTTTGAACTGTGGTGTTGGAGAAGACTCTTGAGAGTCCCTTGGACTGCAAGGAGATCCAGCCAGTCCATCCTAAAGGAGATCAGTCCTGGGTGTTCATTGGAAGGACTAATGCTGAAGCTGAAACTCCAGTACTTTGGCCACCTCATGAGAAGAGTTGACTCATTGGAAAAGACCCTGATGCTGGGACGGATTGGGGGCAGGAGGAGAAGGGGACAAAAGAGGATGAGATGGCTGGATGGCATCACCGACTCAATGGACATGAGTTTTCATGAACTCCGGGAGTTGGTGATGGACAGGGAGGCCAGGCGTGCTGCGATTCATGGGGTCACAAAGAGTCAGATACAACTGAGCGACTGAACTGAACTGTACAATTTGTGGTACTGCAAATTGTGTGAGAGGGCATACGAATGTACAATAACAGAAGGGAATGCAGCTACAATATAGATGTGTATAAGAGACAGNTCAGATACAACTGAGCGACTGAACTGAACTGTACAATTTGTGGTACTGCAAATTGTGTGAGAGGGCATACGAATGTACAATAACAGAAGGGAATGCAGCTACAATATACCTCATTAACAGTCCCAAATACCCTCTGTAAGCAGGAAAGGGAGTTAGGTGGAAATGAGATCTTAGGTTAAGTGAGGGACTGTAGGTCCTTTTAAGCATATTAACAGTCCATTGTACTCACTGTGGTAAGGCAAATCAAGTATGAGGGCATGGGAATTGGGACTAACAGAAGGGGCTATAGCTCTAATTGAGCCCTTGAACTGTCCCAAGTACTCTCTACAATCATGTCAAGGGGGTGAGGTGGGAACAGGATTTTAGATAAATGTAAGACTCTGTAGCTCCATTTAAGCACATTAACAGTTTCTTGTAGCATCTTCAGTAATGCAAATCAAGTAAAAGTAACAAATTTCAGAATAACAGAGGGGACTGTGGCCCATTAACAGTTTCTTGTACAGTCAGTAATAATACAAATCATGTAGGAGTGGATGGGAATCTGAACTAACAGAAGGAACTGTAACTGTAGTAAAGCCCATTAACAGTCCCAAGTACTTTCTGCAGTCACTAAAAGGGAGTTGGGTGGGAACAGGGTCCGAGGTAAACATAAGGGACTGTAGTTGCTTTTAAGCACAGTACCAGTCCCTTCTACTTTCTGTGGTAGTGCAAGGGAGTTACTGACTGTTGGGGAATGGGGTCATAGGTAAACATAACAGACTGGATGGATTTAAGCACAGTAACAGTGTCTTGTGCACTCTGGGGTAATGTAAATTGAGTAGGAGAGATGGGATTCTAGACTTAACAAAAAGGACAGCAGCGCATTTAAGCCCATTAACAAGTCCTTGTAGGCTCTGCAATAATGAAAACGGAGTTAGGTGGGAATGGGATCCTAGATTAATATAGAGTACTGTAGCTCTATTTAAGCACACTAACAGTTCCAGTTACTTTATGTGGTAATACAAATCCATTAAGAACGAAAACGATTCTAGATTAACAAAAGGGACTGTGGCTGCAGTAAAGCTCATTAACAGTTCCAAGTACCCTCTGCAGTCATTAAAAGGGAGTTAGGTGGGAATAGGGTCCTAGGTAACAAAAGGGACTGTGGCTGCAGTAAAGCACATTAACAGTCCCTTATACCCTCTTTTATAATGCAAATTAGTCAGAGAGCATGGGAAAGTAGACCAACAGATGAGACTGTATAGACAGGTAAGTGCATTACCAGTCCCAAATATCCTCTGCACAATCACGAAAAAGTAGTTAGCTGGGGACAGAATCCTAGATTATCGTAAGACTAGCTGCTTTTAAGCACATTAACAGTCTATGAACACTCTATGTTAATGCAAATCATGTAGGAGTGGATGGAAATCTAGACTAACAGAAGGAACTGTTAGGGACTTCTAAGCACAGTATCAGTCCCAAGTAATCTGCAGTCATGAAAAGGGAGTTAGGTGGGGGATGGGATCCTAGGTCATTGCTTTTAGGCACATTAACAGTTCCTTATATCTCCCTTGCTAATGCAAATTGAGTAGGAAGGCATGGGAATCTCAACTAACAGAAAGGATGGTAGTTCNCCAAGTAATCTGCAGTCATGAAAAGGGAGTTAGGTGGGGGATGGGATCCTAGGTCATTGCTTTTAGGCACATTAACAGTTCCTTATATCTCCCTTGCTAATGCAAATTGAGTAGGAAGGCATGGGAATCTCAACTAACAGAAAGGATGGTAGTTCTAATTGAGGCCGTTAACTATTCCAAGTAACCTCCACAATCATGCAACAAGGTTTAAATGGGAATGGATCATAGGTAAACCTAAGAGACTGTAGATGCATTTAACCATGTTAACAGTCTTTACACTCCAGGATAATACGAATCGAGTAGGAGGGATAGGCTCCTAGACTAAGAAGTGACAGCAGTGCAATTAAGCATTTTGACAAGTCCCATATAGGCCCCGGAGAAGGCAATGGCACCCCACTCCAGTACTCTTGCCTGGAAAATCCCATGGACGGAAGAGCCTGGTAGGCTGCAGTCCATGGGGTCGCTAAGACACGACTGAGCGACTTCACTTTCACTTTTCACTTTCATGCATTGGAGAAGGAAATGGCAACCCACTCCAGTGTTCTTGCCTGGAGAATCACAGGGATGGGGGAGCCTGGTGGGCTGCCGTCTATGGGGCTGCACAGAGTTGGACACGACTGAAGTGACTTAGCAGCAGCAGCAGTATATAGGCTCTGCATTAATGAAAAAGAAGTCAGGTGGGAATGGAATCCTAGGTTAACATAAGGGACTGTGGCTGCTTTTAAGCACCATATCAGTCCCTTGTATCCTCCTTCACAATGCAAATTGAGTAGCAGGGCATGGGAATCTAGATCAACAGATGAGACTATATAGGCAGGTAAACGCATTAACAGCCCCAAGTGCCCTCTGCAGTCATGAAAAGGGAGATAGATAGGAATGGGATCCTAGATTAACAGAAAAGACTGTAGCTGGATTTAAGCACATTAACGGTCGCAGTTACTTTATATGGTAATACAAATCCAGTAAGAACGAAAATGATTCTAGATTAACAAAAGGGACTGTGGCTGCAATAAAGCACATTAACAGTTCCAAGTACCCTCTGCAGTAAAAAAGGGAGTTGGGTGGGAATAGAGTCCTAGGTAAACATAAGAGATTGTAGCTGCTTTTAAGCACAGTACCAGTCCTTTTACCTTCTGTGGTAGTGCAAGGGAGTCAGGTGGGAATGGGGGTATAGGTAAACATAGACTGTGGATGCATTTAAGCACAGTAACAACCTCTTCAAACACTCTAGGATAATGTCAATCCACTAGGAGGGATGGGCTCCTAGAATAGAAGGAATGGCAATGCAATTAAGTACACTGACAGTCCCTTATAGGCTCTGCAGTAATGAAAAGGGAGTTAAGTGGGAATGAGATCTAGGTTAACATAAGGGACTATAGCTACATTTAAGCACATAAACAGTCCCTTGTATCCTCTTATAATGCAAATTTACTAAGAGGGCATTGAAATCTAAACTAACAGAGGAGATTGTATAGGCAGGAAGTGCATTAACAGTCCCAAGCACCTTCTGCAGTGGTAAAAAGGGAATTAGGTAGGAATGGGATCCAAGGTTAATATAGGGCCTGGATCTGCACTTAAATACACTGAAAGTCCCTGGGAGCCTCTAGGATGCTGCAAAGGGAATTAGCTGGGAATGGGATCCCACCTTACTAAAAGGGACTGTAGCTGCATTTAAGCACTGTAACAGTCCTTTATACCCTTTTTTATGATGCAAACTGAGTAGCACAGCATGGGAATCTAGACCAACAGATGAGACTGTATAAGCAGGTAAGTGCAATAACAGTCGCAAGTACCCTCTCAAGTCATGAAAACTAGTTAGATGGAGACAGAATCCTAGGTTAACATAAAGGACTGTAGCTCCATTTAAGCACATTAGCAATCCCAGTTCCTCTATGTAGTAATACAAATCCAGAAAGAAGGAAACTGATTCTAGGTTAACAGAAGGAACTTTGCTGCCGTTAAGCCCATTAATAGTCTCAAGTAACTTCTGCAGCCATTATAAGGGAGTTGGGTGGGATAGGGTCCTAGGTAAACATAAGGGACTGTAGTTGCTTTTAAGCACAGTACCAGTACCTTTTACTTTCTGTGGTAATGCAAGGGAGTCTTGCGAATGGGGTCATAGGCAAAAAACAGACTGTGGATGCAGTTATGCACAGTAACAGTCTCTCGTACACTCTGGGGCAATGCAAACTTAATAGGAGAGATGGGATTCTAGACTAACAGAATGGACAGCAGTGTAATTAAATCTATTAATAAGTCCCTGTAGGCTCTGCAGTAAGAAAGGGAGTCAGGTGGGAATGGGATCCTAGGTTAACATAAGGGACTGTAGAGGCATTTAAGCACATTAGCACAGTATCAGTCCCCTCCACTTTCTGTGGTAGTGCAAGAGAGTCACTAATTATTGGGAATGGGGTCATAACTAAACATAACAGACTGGATGGATTTAAGCACAGTAACAGTTCCAGTTATTTTATGTGGTAACACAAATCCAGTAAGAATGAAAATGATTCTAGATTAACAGAAGGGACTGTGGCCACAGTAAAGCACATTAACAGTCCTTTAAACCCTCNCAAATTGACTAGGAGAAATGGGGTTCTAGACTCAACAGAAAGGACAGCAGTGCATTTAAGCCCATTAACAAGTCCCTGTAGGCTCTTCAGTAATACAAAGGGACTTAGGTGAGGATGGGATCCTAGATTAATAGAGAGGAGTGTAGCTGGATTTAAGCACATTAACACTCCCAGTTACTTTATGTGGTAACACAAATCCAGTAGGAACGAAAAAGATTCTAAATTAACAAGAGGGACCTTGGATTCAGTAAAGCACATTAACAATCCCTTATGCCCTCTTTTATAATGCAAATTAGTAGATCCTGGGGAAGTAGACCCACAGATGAGACTGTATAGGCAGGTAAGTGCATTACCAGTCCCAAACACCCTCTGCAGTCGTGAAATAGTTAGCTGAGGACAGAATCCTGTGTTAATGTAAGAGACTGTAGCTGCTTTTAAGCACATTAACAGTCTATGCATCCCGTGTTAATGCAAACCATGTAGGAGTGGATGGAAATCTAGACTCACAGAAGGAACTAGCTACTTTTAAGCACAGGAACAGTTCCAAGTAATCTGCAGTCAGGAAAAGGGAGTTAGGTGGGGGATGGGATCCTAGGACATCGCATTTAGGCACATTAACAGTCCCTTGTATCTCCCTTGATAATGCAAATGGAGTAGGAGGGCATGGGAATCTCAACAGAAGAGACTGTAGCTCTAATTGACTCCATTAACTATTCCAAGTAACCTCTGCAAGTCATGCAACGACACAGGTAAGTATAAAAGACTGTAAATGCATTTAAGCACCTTAACAGTCTTGGTTACTCTATGTGGTACTACCAATCCAGTAAGAAAGGAACTGACCCTAGGTTAAGAGCTCCAGTTAAGCCCAAGTGCCCTCTCATTAAAACAGAGTTAGGTGGGAATAGGGTCGGTCCCAGGTAAACATAACAGGCTGTGGATGCATTTAAGCACAGCAAGTCTCTTGTACACTCTGGGGTAATGCAAACTGACTAGGAGGAATGGGGTTCTAGACTCAACAGAAAGGACAGCAGTGCATTTAAGCCCATTAACAAGTCCCTGTAGGCTCTTCAGTAATACAAAGGGACTTAGGTGAGGATGGGATCCTAGATTAATAGAAAGGAGCTGGATTTAAGCACATTAACACTCCCAGTTGCTTTATGTGGTAACACAAACCCAGTAGGAACAAAAATGATTCTAGATTAACAGAAGGGACTGTGGCTGCAGTAAAGGACATTAAATTAACAGTCCCTTATACCCTCTTTTATAATGCAAATTATTAGGAGATCACGGGAAAGTAGGCCAACAGATGAGACTGTACAGGCAGGTAAGTGCATTACCAGTCCCAAATACCCTCTGTAGTCGTGAAATAGTTAGCTGAGGACAGAATCCTGTGTTAATATAAGAGATTGTAGCTGCTTTTAAGCACATCAACAGTCTATGCGTCCTGTGTTAATGCCAACCATGTAGGTGTGGATGGAAATCTAGACTCACAGAAGGAACTAGCTACTTTTAAGCACAGGAACAGTCCCAAGTAATCTGCAGTCAGGAAAAGGGAGTTAGGTGGGGGATGGGATCCTAGGTTTAAAAAGGGGGGAGGAGGACTGTACTTGCATCTAAGCACATTAACAGTCCTTTTTGTTCTCTTTGGTAATGTAAAGGGAATTAGTAGGGGATGGAGTCCAAGGCTATTGGTAAAAACCCGCTTGCCAATGCAGATCTAAGAGATGCAGGTTTGATCCCTGGGTGGGAAAGAGCCCCTGAAGGAGAGCATGGCAACCCACTTCAGTATTCTTGCCTGAAGAATCCTATGGACAAAGGATCCTGGCAGGCTACAGTCCATGGGGTCACCAGAGTCGGACACAACTGCACGGATGAACTACCCACCAAAGATAAGCGACAGTAGTATAGTTAAATCCATTAACAAGTCCTATGTAGGTTCTGCAGTAATGAAAGGGAGATAGTTGGTGATGGAATCCTAGGTTAACATAAGGACTGCAACAGCCTTTAAGCACATTAACAGTCCCCGAACCCTCTGTGGTAATCCAAATTCTGTAAGAAGGGAACTGATTCCAGTTTAACTGAAGGAATGGTAGCTGTAATAAAGCCCATTACAAGTCCATTGTCCCCCTTTTGGTAATGCAAATAAAGTAGGAGGGCATGGGAGTCTTTACTAACTGAGGGGACTGTAACTCTAACAGAGCCTTTTGACAGTCCCAAGTATCCACTGCAGTCTTACAAAGAGATTTAGTTGGGAATGGGATTATAGGTAAACATAGAGACTGCAGATGCATTTAAAAACATGTCAACAGTGTCTGGTACACTCTAGAGTAATGCAAACTGAGTAGAGTGATGGAATTCTAGACTAACAAAAGGGACAGTAGTGCAGTTAAGCTAGGAATAAGTCCCACATACGCCGTGCATTAATAAAAAGGGAGTTAGGTGCTAATGGGATTTTAGGTTAACTTAAAGGACTGTAACTCCACTTAAGCACATTAACAGTCCGTTGTACCCTTTGTGGTAATGCAAATCAAGCAGGAAGGGAACAGATTCTAGACTAACAAAAGGAATTGTAGCTGCAATATAGCTCTTTAACACTCCCAAGTACCCTATGCAGTCATACAGAGTTAGGTGGGGATGGGTTTCTAGGTTAACATAAGGGACTGTAGCTGTATAAACCCATTATCATTCCTTTGTACTGCCTGTGGTAATGCAAATCATTCAGTAGGGGAACGGATATTAAACCAGCCAAAGGGTCTCTACGTACAATCAAGCCCATTAACTGCCCCAAGTATACTCTGCTGTAATGCAAAGGCAGTTAGTTGGGGATGGGCTTCTAGTTAAAAGAAAGGAGTCCCTAGGGATTCCAGTTTTGCAAGTGAACAATTTTAGGAAATGGCCTCACGTAATCAGCACCCTTTCAGAAGTAGAAATGATGCAGAGTTCCTGATACGAAAGGCTGAGGTGTAATCAATTAGGTTTGTGCACATAAACTGTTCTAGTTCAGACTTCTTAAGTAGTAAGGGTGCCCTGGTGAAAGACAAAGTGGGCCAGTGTGAGTAGTTTACAGGACACGGACAAAAGCAATTATGGACATTATAAATTCAAGAGGAGGTCCCTTGAGAGTTCAACCCACGTAGCTTGCAAATAGGATAGCAATGGCCCATTAAAACGGACAGGACTCTGGACAACTGCAACTATGCAAATTAACTGTCCAAGAGCTGAGTTCTTGAATAATCTGCACGACCCAGCAATATTCCACCAAGTGTGGGGTTTCATTTTTTATTGCATGGAACCATCGATAGACACAATTATGCACATCAATTTTTTAATAAGAGAAGGGACTTTGGGTAATCAGAACTCCTCAGAAGAAATGGCATCGAGATAAGAGAGATCCTAGACTAGTGGATAGGATCATGGGAAATGAGAATTTTACATATTAATCCAAGGTGGCAGGTAATCCGAACTACATAGGGGGCAATGAAAAGAGCATGGGTGGATCCTACCTGTTAAGCATGACCATGATCAACAACAACTGAATCCATTAATATTCCAAAGTAAGTGACTTTTAAGATGAGCACTTCTGCTACAGTGCAAAGAAGTTGCAAAGGACCTGTGTAATGAACAATTGGGATTCTACACATTAATAATTCAAGGAACATGGTCTCAGGTAATCGGCAATGCCTCAGAGCCATGCAAATAGGATGGAGGATCATTCGTTAAAGTACAAATTGTAATTTCTGTTTCCCCCATTAACTATACAAAAACAGGGCTCCCCAGAAGCAGGGCAAAACTGGTAGGATGCCTTTGTTTAATGGACAAGGCTATGACAACTGGGACCGAGCACATTAACCAAAAAAATTGGGTTTTTTGTGCCCTTTGCTGAATGCAAGAGGGTTTTGGACTGGAATCTAATCCAATAGGCAGGGTTACGGTTAATTACAACTTCACTCAGTACGAAGAGTTTAGGTGGTCAGCTCAGTAAATTTGCACTGTCCAGAAAACTAGGATTGTGAGTACTGCAGCAATGACAGAGGGAATGGTTTCTCCCTTATTGACATGGCATTGAGATTATGAGTAACTAGACTTATGGGCAATAATTGTCTGATATGAAGCTCTCAGTTAATTAACATTTCTTAACATTAATGCAAAGGGTGAATGGATTCTTTTTTTCTAACATGGGCCAAGGGACAAATGGGATTCTGTAGATTAACTGAAAATGGTGACTTGGATAGCCAGCACTCAAGATCAGGAATGCTAGAGGTAGAGAGGGTATCCCAGTCTAATGGATGAGCAATGGACAACTTATTTTTTTCA
>SJYV01054781.1:24860-47614 GCA_006410875.1 Neotragus pygmaeus | reverse complement strand
AAAAAAAAAAAAAAAAATGTATATAATACACACTATGTGTACTGGCAGTTTGGAAGTGAAGTGAAGGTGTTAGTCTATTAGTCATGTCTGACTCTTTATGATCCCGTGGACTATAAACTGCCAGGATCCTCTGTCCACGGAAATTTCCAGGCAAGAATACTGGAGTGGGTTGCCATTCCCTTCTCCAGGGGATCTTCCCGACTCAGGGATTGAACCTGAGGTCTTCTACATTACAGGCAGATTCTTTACTGCCTGAGCCACCAGGGAAGCCCCGAGGTTCATACAGTCAAGCTATGGTTTTTGCAGTAGTCATGTACAGATGTGAGACTTGGACCATAAAGAAAGCTGAGCGCCAAAGAATGGATGCTTTCAAACTCNAGATTCTTTACTGCCTGAGCCACCAGGGAAGCCCCGAGGTTCATACAGTCAAGCTATGGTTTTTGCAGTAGTCATGTACAGATGTGAGACTTGGACCATAAAGAAAGCTGAGCGCCAAAGAATGGATGCTTTCAAACTCTGGTGCTGGAGAAGATTCTTGAGAGTCCCTTGGACAACAAGGAGATCAAACCAGTCAATCCTAAAGGAAATCAACCCTGAACATTCATTGGAAGGACTGAAGCTGAAGCTCCCATCCTCTGGCCACCTGGTTCGAAAAGTTGACTCACTGACGCAGGAGACCTCATGACTGATGCTGGGAAAGACTGAGGGCAGGAGGAGAAGGGGGCGACAGAGAGTGATATGGTTGGATGGCATTACCAACTCAATGGACATAAATCTGAACAAAGTCCAGGAGAAAGTGAAGGACAGGGAATCCTGGAGTGCTGCAGTCCAGGAGATCGCAGAGAGTCAGACGCAACTCAGTGACTGAACAACAACGAACAGTAAACACACACACACANAATGGACATAAATCTGAACAAAGTCCAGGAGAAAGTGAAGGACAGGGAATCCTGGAGTGCTGCAGTCCAGGAGATCGCAGAGAGTCAGACACAACTCAGTAACTGAACAACAACGAACAGTAAACACACACACACACACACACACACACACACACACACACTATTGGTTCTGGTTCTACAGAAAATCCAAACACAGTTACAGTTTATATACATTTCCCTCCTTGATGACTAATGGAGTTGAGGACCTTTCCGTATGGTTATTGGGCCTTTTTAAGGGGTGAAATGTCTCTGGGCCCTTTTTCTCTTCAGCTGTTTCCTTTTTCTTGGACGGTGCATTATTTTAAAATGAGTACTCTTTTAGAACATTTTCCACTAAATACATGTGTGGAGTAGAAACGTGTTTTTGGTGTCTGGCAATGAGACGTGAGGTCCAGGTGGGTGTGAGTGAAGNTAAATGGGATTGTTTTCTTAATCTCTGAGAGTTCATTATTAGTGTATTGACACACAGCTGATTTTTTAAAACTTTTAATTTTGCATTGGGTATAGCCAATTAACAAAGAATGTTGTAATAGTTTCCGGTGAACAGTGAAGGGATTCAGCCGTACGTATGCATGATACATGAATCCGTTCTCCCCCAAACTCTCCTCCCATCCAGGCTGCCACATAACATTGAGCAGACTGCCATGAGCTAAACAACAGATCCTTGATGACACACAACTATTTTTTGTCTATTGATATTGTATCTGGCAACTTTACCAAGTGTGCTTACTTTCACAGTTTTTTGATGGAGTATTTTGAGTTTTCCATACATAATATCATGCCATCTGCAAATGGAGACAGTTTTACTTTTTTCCTTTCTGATTCTAATGTGTTTTATTTCTTTTTTTCTTGACAAATTTATTTGGCTAGGACTTCCAATACTGTGTTGGATAAAAGTGGTGAGAGTGGGCATCTTATCTTATTTCTGACCTTAAAGAAAAGCTTTTAGCTTTTCAGTATCTAATATAACGTTAGCTATGGACTTGTCATATGTAGCCTTTATTATGTTGAAGTATGTTTCCTCTGTATTTACTTTATTGAGAAGTTTTTAAGCATACATGGATGTTGAATTTTGTCAAGTGCTTTTTCTGTATCTATTGAGATGATTATATAGTTTTTGTTCTTCAGTTTGTTAATGTGATATATCACATTGATTTACATGAGAATATTGATCCATCCTTTCATCCGTGAAATAAATCATACTTCACTGTGGTATATGAAACTGTTGGCTTTAAAAAGTCACAACCTAAAAGTTGAGAGTTTTATTTTATTTGGTGGGAATTTTTAGGACTTTAGGCCCAGGAGACAGCATGCTGAGTAACCCCGAGAGAACTGCTCTGAGGAGGCAGGGGAAGGAGTCAAATTGTATAGAAGTTTGTAACAAAGGGCAGACAGTCTGAACCTCAAAAGATTATCGTTAATTAAGGAAAACCAGGTATTGCAAGGTAAGGGATTTAGTGCTTTTTATATATGGGAAGGTACAAGAGTCTGGGCTCACTGGAATCATTCCTTTCTTACGTATCTCAGCTATATGGGCCCAGTGTCCTGCGTTTTTCATGTCCCCTCCAGCTCTCTGTAGGGAGTGGCTGCAGCCTGATGGCTGTGGTTAGCAGGTATTATTCTCTTTACTGGGTGCCCTCTGGGGCATTTACATTTGGATGGCCAGAATCAGTGGTGGCTGTGACATCCTTGCTTATGGATATGGCAGGAAATATGCCATTTCTCAATCCCTTTCATGTGTCATTGAATTCAGTTTGCTAATATTTTGTTAAGGATTTTTACATCTGTGTTTATCAGTGACATTGGCCTGTAATTTTCTCTTTTTTGTGATCTTTGGATTTGGCATCAGGGCAATGCTGGCCTTGTAGAATGACTTCACAAGTCTTCCTTCCTTTACAATTTTGGGGAATAGTTTAGGATGAATAAGTATTAATTCTTTGGATGTTTGATAGAATTCACCTTTGAAGCCATCTGTACTAGGCTTTTGTCTGCAGGTTTCTGATGACTGACTGAATCTCCTTAACAATAGTCACTCTGTTCAGATTTTCTGTTTCTTCATGGTTCAGTCTTGGTAGTTTGCATATTTCTAGAAATCTATCCATTCTTTCTAGGGTGCCTAATTTTTTGGTGTGTAATTGCTCATAGTAGTTTCTTATGATCCTTTGCATTTCTGTGGTACTGGTTATAATGTTTCTTTTTTTAAATTTCTCTTTCGATTTATTTACATCTTCTTTCTTTTGTCTTGGTAAGTCCAGATGAAGGTTTGTCTGTTTTATCTTTTAAAAAGAAGCTCTTAGTTTCATTGATCTTTTATACTGTTTTTCAGTCTCTATATTTTATTGATTTCTGCTCTGACTTTTGTTATTTCCTTCCTTCTGCTAACTTTAGGCTTAGTTTGTTTTTCTTTTTCTGGTTGCTTGAGGTGTAAAGTTGTTGTTGTTATTTTTAATTTCAGATCTCTCCCAAGATTAGGAAAGTTTGCAGCCATTAATTGTTTCAGCAAATTTTCCGCCCCTTTCTTTTGCTCCTCTTTAGATCACTGTAGTGCAATTATTGGTTTCCTTGGTATTGTCCTATAAGTCCTTTAAGCTATCTTCATGCTTTTTCTTTCTTCTTTTTGCTCCTCTAATTGGATGAATTCTGTTGCCCTGCCTTAAAGTTTACTGATCCTTTTCTCATTTCAGCTTGTCTACTGTTGAATCTCCCTATTGAAGTTTTCAGTTCAGTTATTGTAATCTTTAATTCTATGTGTCTGTTTGGTACTTTTAAATATTTTCTATCTCTTTTTTGAAGTTCTTATTTTATTCATGCATTACTTTCCTGATCTCAGCAATGCTTGTGATCGTTATCTTAAATTCTATCAGCTAAATCTTCATTAACTTTTTTTTTGTTTTTGAAGTTTTGTCTTATTCTCTCATTTGGAATATATTCCTTTGTTTCTTCATTTTTCTTGATTCTCTGGGCTGGTTACTAGCATTATATAAAACAACCACTTCTCCCAGTTTTGAAGTAGTGGTATTATGTCAGAAATGAATCTTACTGCTCAACCCTGTCTGAGCTCTTGGTTCTCTCTCAAACCTTTGTGATCGCCAAGCAGGCTCCTTTACTTTTAACAGCTCCCAGTAGTTAAGGGTGCTCCAAGACCTGTCAGTGCCCTGGTTGGGAGAATCTCAGTCAACAAGTGGCTTCAGGCTGATTGGAAGATGGAACCTCAGGTTGCAGCTTTTAAAGTATGCAAATATATCTCTTTCAGGGGAAGACAGGGACATGGGTGTTTCTGACTGCTTTCTCTGTGCTGAGCCCTGGGATGATAACCTGTTCAGAACGAGTCTTGTTCACTACCATCCTGTTGAACCCATGAGTGTAAGCCCTACTGGACATCAGAGCCAGGTATGAAGGGATATGTCCTCTGGCATTTCTAGTGGATATGTCCACTAGAAAACATACCTTATCATAGTATTGTAAGGCACAAATTAGTGTGTGTTATGTATTGTATACCACATTTATTTGCAAAATTATCTCTGTGCTGTTTTAACATCCAAGTAAAGAGACAATTTGAATCTGATGAAAGTGGTCATTAGTAGACATAGAGAGAAAGGCAAGTTGTAAGAATGATCAGGAGTTGGCAGTAGAAGAGATATGGCCAAAAATAAACTGAGAAAAGAAGAGGTCTATTGTAAAGACTCGGAGAAGGCAATGGCATCCCACTCCAGTACTCTTGCCTGGAAATTCCCATGGATGGAGGAGCTTGGTAGGCTGCAGTCCATGGGGTCGCTGAGTCAGACATGACTGAGAGACTTCACTTTCATGCATTGGAGAAGGAAATGGCAACCCACTCCAGTGTTCTTGCCTGGAGAATCCCAGGGGTGACGGAGCCTAATGGGCTGCCGTCTGTGGGGTCGCACAGAGTCGGACATGACTGAAGCAACTTAGCAGCAGCAGCAGCAGCAGCATTGTAAAGACTAGTGAGGGAAGTGAATACTTTTGGAAGACAGTGTTTTGGTTTTGTGCTTTTGGCTGCACAGTGCAACTTTGGCATCTTTCCTGAGCAGGGATCAAGCCCCAGCCCCCTCAGTGAAAGCACCAAGTTCTAACCACTGGACTGCCAGGGAATTGCCTTGGAGGGCAGCTTTTGTCTGATGAATCTAGAGCGTGGGTAAGGCTTTTGTCCTCTCTCTAATTTATCTGTGTCCTTGTCCTCCTCATCTTTAACCACCCCTCCAGTGGTCCACTGGTCCCGAAGATGAGTGATGGAAACACCTCCCAGATACATCACAGGGCAGAGTACATGTCTCCCCACATGTTCTGCCCCCAACTACAGTGAGATACCCCCACACGTCCAAGGCTGCTCAAGACCCAGACAGTCAAAATCCACCATCTCTTGCTCTGACCTGCCCAAACCACATTATCCCACCACCAAACACTCAGCCCCCACCCCCATACTGTGTACCCTCTCCAGATGGCCCCTCTGGCCTGAGCTCTAGATGGGCAAATCTACC
Organism: Neotragus pygmaeus; assembly: GCA_006410875.1. NCBI lineage: Eukaryota > Metazoa > Chordata > Mammalia > Artiodactyla > Bovidae > Neotragus > Neotragus pygmaeus. The sequence goes on along the minus strand of SJYV01054781.1, from coordinate 42,177 downwards.
CACTCTTTCAGGATGGGGTACCTAACCCAAGTGCCCCCTGCCCCATGCTGGGTGCTCACACCTTCCAGCCTGGGCTACTCTGGGGGCACTCTGGGGCCAGAGTCACACTCAGCATCTGATCCCCCAACACCCTCCAGTAGCACCCCTTCACTCCTCTCCTGACTACACCCAGCTTGAGACAAGGATCCGAATAATGGAAGAGAGCCAGCACTCAGGAAATACCTGTTGGATGGATGGATGGTTGGATGGATGGATGAATGGTTGGTTGTATGGGTGGATGGATGGTTAGATGGAGCCCCTGGCAAAAGGGCTCTGGGGTAACTACAGAGAAGAGCACCTGTCCCTGAACTAGTACTGCAGAGACCTCACAGATGAGAGGGCTGGGAGGGAATGCTAGGGGCTGCCATTTAAGTGCCTGGCACCCCTTTTTCCATTATCAGACAAGTCATCTCATAATGGATGAAAGGAGCAACACATGCAGAGTTAAGGAAGAGTTCCCAAAGCTGGGAGTGGGGAGAATGCTGCCGTATCCAGGGACCGCCCCCAGGGCAGATCCCTCATGAAGCAGACACAGCAAGAGATGTCTCTGCCTCTGGAGGGGCGGGGGGTGGGTGTCATAGCCACTGAGGCAGCACTGTTCTCACTGCTGATTAAGTACAGACCAGCCTGTGATCAAGAAGAAAACCATTCCTTGAGGAAATGCAATTAATTGAAAAGCTGAAACCTGCGAAAGCCCAAAGGAGACACACAGTCAAGAGTTCCTGGTCTGGAGGGGCTCCTGCTCTGAAGAGTTTCAGCTCAGGGACGTCCCCCCAAGAGCAGAGAGCTGACGGCATGTCCACCCTGCCACACACCAGCTCCCTCCTGTTCGCCCCTCAAATGGCAGGGAAAGGTCAGGGGTAGAATCTTTGCTGCACACAGACAGAGAAAGGCACATCCAGGCAGGGCTGAGGTCAGACCTGCCTCAGGGACTCGCACTCAAGCGGTCAGACCAGGCAGGCAGCACCAGGACCTGTTCTCCAGTGGCCAGCCGCCAGGGCTCACTGCAACCAGAGGGGTCCAGCTAGAGACCCAAGGTAGCACCTGGTGCCTAGGCCTGGCAGGCGAGCTGGGACACACACACAGAGTACACCCGGCGACTGGCACCGAGCGGGTGCTCTACTGTAACAGACGCTCACACACACACATCTGGTCTCGCTCCATCCTTGCCGCAGCGGCCGGCTGACCAGGAGGAAAGAGCCAGGCCTTGATGTGCCCCTCTCAGGAAGAGGTCGCTGGCCAGTGGCTGCTGGAGGCTGCCTGGACCTCCCGACTCCCCACCCCTGACAGCTGTCACAGGCTCTGGGTAACACGCACAGATGTCAGAGCACACGGCTCGTCACCACACCGGAAGACCCAGGAACACAAACCGAGTTTCACTGGAGCAACTTATACGCCTGCTGCCTGGTTGGGGCGGTGGGGTGAGAAATCCATCATCGCTAAACACAGGCACCCGCTCAGCAAACAGGTCTCCTAGTTTCCAAACAATGGACTTTTCCAAGACTTTGACAGACCAACAGGGGAAAACTACACATTTCTTTTCCAAACTTTAAACTTCTTATTTTATATTGGGGTATAGCGGTTAACTATGTTGTGATGCTTTCAGATGGACAGCAAAGGGACTCAGCCATACATATACATGTATCCACTCTCCGCCAAACTCCCTTCCCATCCAGGCTGCTGCATAACATTGAGCAGAGCTTCTTGCGCTATATAGGAGGTCCTTGTTGGTTATTCATTTTAAACTACATTTTTAAAACGAAAATTAGCGATGCACATGACAGCTCAGAGCTGCCTTGCTGGAGAATGAATTTCATGAATGTAAAACCAAATCATGGAGAAATAAATAAACACACATTTAAAAAAAAATACTATCATATGTAGGGCTATGAACAAACTCAGACACAAGTGAGCAACTGGACAACAAATCACACATAGATACATATCTATCGCCCAACTGAAAATTCTAAATGCCACTAGTGGTCTCCTACTCCCTGACTGTTGACTAATTAGAATTTGTTGAGAACAAGTGCCTAAGTATTTCACAGCTGAGTGTCTTTTAGCTGAGTTTAGTCCAGGGGCAGGAAGTGCAAAGAACCCGTGGTACCTCCGAATGCAAAGAGGAAAACACCTTACAAACCCAGCAACGACAGTTGTGCTGGGCGGCAAGCTCGCAGGCCCTCTTGCTGTCCCCATGAAGGCTCCTAGGTTACCAGTAATGTGTCCATAACTCTCCAACCACCAGCCAGAGCTCAAGGTCCACGGTTCACCACCACCAGATTATCTAAGCACAGGCTGAAAACGAGCTCCTGAACTGTATCTATCACCTAGGCTTCCCTGGTTGCTCAGCAGTAAATGCGCCTGTCAATTCAGGAGACACAAATTTGATCCCTGGTTCAGGAAGATTCCCTGGAGAAGGGAATAGCAACCTACTCCAGTATTCTTGCCTGGAGAACCCCATGGACAGACGAGCCTGGTGGGTTACAGTCCACGGGGTTGCAAAGAGTGAGACATAACTGAGCGACTGAGCACACGTATACACCTATCACATAAGTGGTCACAAGTCCTAGTCATGCCCACCCAGTTTAAAAACAAATCTGATGCAAAATGGGCCCCAGTGAGATGTTGAGGGGGGAAATAGGGAGGATGCAGGTGATAGGGNGTATTGGTACATGTTATTGATACAACATGGATGAACCTTGAAAACACAAAAGTTTATACAGTATATGACTCTGGTTTAATATAAAATATCCAGAATAGGCAAGTCCATAGACAAAGAAAGCAGATTAGCACCTTCCAGGAGCTGGAAGTAGACAAAGAGGAATGCACACTGATGGTTTAATGGGTACAGGGTTTCTTTTTGGTAGGTGGAAAATGTTTTGGAATTAGATGTTGATAACGGTTTCACAATATTGTAAATAAACTAAAAGCATTTGAAATGTACACTTAAAGCGGCTATAATGGTGATTTATAAGTGATGTGAACTCTACCTCAACATAAAAAGGATATGTGGTACTGGCATAAAGATAGATGTATAGATAATTGAGATTGGTAAAAACCTGTCTGCCAATGCAGAGGACATAAGAGATGCAGTTTTGACCCCTGCGTTGGGAAGATCTTATGGAGGAGGACATTGGAGCCCACTCCAGCATTCTTGCCTGCAGAGTCCCATGGACAGAAGAGCCTGGTGGTTTATAGTCCCTGGGCTTGCAGAGTCAGACATGACAGAAGAGACTTAGCACACATGCATACATTGAGAAAGAATTGAGAGTTCAGTAATAGACCAGTACATATGTGGTCAACTGATTTCCTACAGCGGTGCCAAGACCAATCAATGGGGAAAAATAGCCTTTTCTAAAATGAGGCGTCTATCACGTTGCTAAAGATAAATGATGAAGATGGGTTGAGGACTGAGGTCACAGCACCATGAAAGAGAAAGTTTCTCATAATGTGGTCCTTGGACAACTGAGTTCAGAACTGAAAGGTTGTTGTTGAATCACGACGCCGGGATTCTTGGTCCCCGGAGGAGAAAAATTCAATCCGGGGCCAGAGATGAGGCTTGATCGCTCAGAGCTTCTGTGTAATAAAGTTTTGTTAAAGTATAAAGGAGATAGAGAAAGCTTCTGACATAGACATCAGAAGAGGGCAGAAAGAGTGCCCCCTTGCTAGTGTTAGCAATGGAGTTATGTACTCTCCAGTAAATCCAAAGAATGTCTGGAGGTTGTAGAGACCTCATCAGATCTACTCCCATAATTTACATTTTAAGATAACAAAATTAGCCAGAAGGTTTAATCCAGAGACTGTCCTCAGGCAGAATACATTGTTGTTATATAATCCTAAGGAATGTAGAGAAGGAAAAAAAGTTTGTCCTTTCTTCCTCCTTGAGAATTCCAGACCCCTCTCTCCTTGGGGACCCCTAGACTTCTTATCAACCTGCCTAGGATATGACTCTCTCAGAATCAGTTGGGGATAGATTGGGAGTTTGGGAAGGACATGTACACACTGCTATATTTAAAATGGATTACCAATAAGGACCTACTGTATAGCACAGGGAACCCTGCTCAATATGATGTGGCAGCCTGGATGGGAGGGGAGTTTGGAAGAGAATGGATACATGTATATGTATAACTGAGTCCCTTCACAGTCCACGTAAAACTATCATTACGTTGTTTGTTAATCAGCTATACCCCAATACAAAATAAAAAGTTAAAAAAAAAAAAAACCAACTGTATGGCTCAGGAAACTCTGCTCAATATCCTGTAATAACCTAAATGGGAAAAGACTTTGAAAAAGAATAGATAAATGTATATGCATAACAATCACCTTGGTGTACACCTGAAACTAGCACACTGTTAATCGATTATGCATGTGTGTATGCTAAGTAGCTTCAGTTGTGTCTGACTCTTTGAGACACTGTGGACTGTAGCCTGTCAGGCTCCTCTCTCCAAGGGATTCTCCAGGCAAGAATACTGGAGTGGGTTGCCATGCCCTCCTCTAGGGGATCGTTCTAACCCAAGGATCAAAGCCAGGTCTCCTTCATTGCAGGTGGATTCTATACCATCTGAGCCACCAGGGAAACCCATCGACTATACTCCAATATAAAATAAAAGTTTAAAAAAATTAAATGCCAATTCCTAGGGCTTAATATAGTGAATCAGTTTTGAGGCTCAGGAATCTGCATTTTAACTAGCTCCCTAAGTAATTCAAATGCATACTGAAGTCTGAGAACAACTGATGTAAAGAACTGCATGGGTTTTAGAGCCAGAAGAACTTGGGGTCAAATCTCAGCTCTGCCAATTAGTAGTTTTACCTTCTCTTTTTAGGTGTCACTGCTAATTCCCTGCCTTCACATCTGCGTTCCTATCTCACTGGCTTAGCTCTTACCCTCTGAGACCAGGGTTGATTACTTGTTATATACAGGAGCCACAATCTAAATGAATAAACCCAGGTGCAAAATCTTAATGCAAAACCTAAGTCCTTCCTTCCAGCACTATCTCAACTTAACCTAGTGCCTCCAACAATGCCCTGCACCCTAGGTCTGGTGTCCCTATCTCTCCTTTTACATTTTGAGTGGGCTCATCTTCCTGTTGGGGATGGGAGACGTGAAAACAGAGAAGCTTCATAACAGGGGCTTCAACCTGAACTGGGCCTTGGAAAACAAACAGGATTTCCACAAGCAGAGATGGGAAAAGAAAGAATGTTCCGGAAGGAGAAAGGAGACAAGGCCAAAAACATTAATGTAAAGAGAGGGGTTGGTGCACAGATTGAATTTGCCACTGGAACAAATCGGGAGGCTAGGCCTGGGTTACTTTGTTATTGGTTTCCTTCCAATTGTAGTTTATGTTCATTTTTCTGATCAGCACTGGGGTGGGAACTTGTCCTCACTAACTTTGTTGTTGATTGCCCCTGAACTCCCTTCCCTTAGAGCAACCCTAACTTCTGTGTACAAACTATATGCAAAGCTGTGCTCCTTCCTGACCTTTCTAGCCTAGCTGTCCCAGTGTCAATACTCCCTTGAACCCTAGCACTAATGCCTTTCCATAAATCCTCATGGTCACAAGAGAGGTCACATCCATTTAAGGTAGAAGACATGGAATCAGGAAAGGCTTCACAAAGGAGGCTGTGTTTATATCAAGNGGGACTTCCCTGGAGGTCCCTTGATTACGACTTCACCTTCCAATGCAGGGGGTGCAGGCTCAATTTCTGGTCAGAGAACTAGGATCCCACATGCCTCACAGCCAAAAAACCAGAGCATAAACAACAGAAGCAATATAGTAACAAATTCAGTAAAGACTTAAAAAAATATCTCCATAACAAAAGGATCTTTAAAAAAAATAAAAAGTGCCCAGTGATGTGTATTTCATCCCAGTCAGTTTCTCCATCCGAAACCACCTTTGAATGCCAGAGTGCTTCCGTTTTCAGAAAACCCACAAGATGCAAATATCTGTGCAGTCAGGAGATGCCAGCATCTCAAACTGTATTTTTTCTCTTTAATTTTGATCCTTCATGCACAAAACCACAGATGCAGCCCCTTACATCAGAACAGCACCTGAGAGTGTAGGAAGCATGACAGTCTCCCACTAGGCTGCATGTAAAGCCAGCAAAGCCAACTCTTCAAACTCTCAGTAAAACCAAAGAAGCCACAGCCAGCCTGTGGCCACCGGCATCCATGAAGCTCTGGCCGAACACCAACCTCTCATCTCAGTTCAGTGCCGGACTTCTGGAATCAAAACCAGCCCAGTAAGCTCTATCAGGCACCTATGACGGAGGCTGAGAAAGGCGCCCAGGGCTGGTGGCTCACCCAAGGCCCCAGAGATCAGTGACAGTTTTCTTCCTTATAAAACCAGTGGCCCCCTCCAGTGGGGCCAGAACACAGGTAGGGAGAATCAGGTGGGGTGGAGAGGCTTCAGGAGGTGCAGGCTGGCACACAAGGACAGGCGGAGTGGCCAGGAGCCTGGAAACACGAGGTCCGACATAGCGGAAAGACCTGTTTAGAAACTTCCAGGTGAAGAAGGTAGGGAACCTAAGCCAGAGGGGTCTTGTTCCCAGCACATCCATGACCGACTGAGGTGAGTGCAGGCACAGCCTGAGAGCCAACCAGCTGAACAACCGAGAATCCCAAAGGAGTTTCCGTGGTGGATCAGAATGCCTACTACTGGGGCTGGATGGCCTTCCGGCCATGTGACATCTGGCCTGCCCCCGACCCCGCCACCTCTCCATCACTCTCTCCTGCCGATCCAGTTCAGGCAAGGTTCTGTTGGAGGTCTGGGAGGGACCAGCTGTGAATGCAGCTGTTTTTAGCTGTGGGGTCTGGGGAAGGGAGCAGCAGGGCACCAGGCTTGTATTGGAAGGAAGCACGATGCTCCTGGGGTTTCATTCATTCATTCCTCCATTTAACAAGTTGGGCTAAGGGTCAACCAGGTGCCAAGCACTATTCTTGTTCCAGGGACACAGAAGTCAACACAGTCTGTATGTTGGAGTGGTAAGAGACAGAATAAAAGTATATAAATCATAAATTGTGTTAGGTCCTAAGAAGAAACACAAAGCAGGGTTAACATGAAAGGCAGAAATGATGCTAATTTATGTAGGAAGCTGAAATACAGACAGAGAAGTGAGGGTTAACATGAAAGGCATAAATGATGCTAAATTTATGTAGGGAGCTGAAATACAGACAGAGAAGTGAGTGAGAGAGCAAGCCAGGTGGACATATGCAGGAGGCACATGCCAGGGAGATGGAAAGCAAGTGCAAAGGACCTGAGGCAGGCAGGAGCTCAGCAAACTTGGCAACTGACAGAGGAGAAGGGAAAAGTCCATATTCATCTGGGATGATGAAGGATGGACACAGGCCAAGGTGGCAGGTGGGGATGGGGTGGGGATGACACAAAGCAAGCCTGGGCAACGAGCCTGCCTGATGGTATGGCTGGGAGCGAGGAAAGGAACCTGCGGAAATAAAAATCAGGCTGAGGGTGTGGAGAGGGCCCTGGGGAACCACTGCAGGCTCGAGTGAGGGACACCAGCCCAGCCCAGCACGGGACACCCTGCAGCTAGCCCATAAATCACAAGTCAGGCAGCAACAGCACCTGCCGAAATGGGGTCGGGGGGTTCCCAGGAAGACTCGTGAATCTCAGCCCCACCGAGACAGCCTGACTGCGTGACAACAAGGTTGCTGTCCTCCCTGGCTCCCTTGTGCATCCGAGAGGACTGGGAGAGTGGAGGGCTGCCTACAGGAGAGTCAGGAAGAGGCACCCAGGACAGCCGAGTCAGCCCGTGCCTGCAGGCTGCTCTGAGGCTCCAGCTGGAGCCAACCCAGGTGCTGGGTGGGGCCTCGAAAGGGGCCAGAGAATCCCCCTGTGGGCACACAGCCAACTACCAACCACCAGCTGGGCACCTGGGCCCCACTTGGTGAACAATCATCTCAGACATGACCAACAGGATGGAGCCACACAACCGTCAGTGTCCACGTCACTCCCCATCCCAGCCAGGTCAGGGTTCAGGAAACCCAGCTCTCTGCCACCCTCTCAAGGCAGAACGCTGCTTTCTGCCACTTGTTCTGGAAGGAAGCCCTCCATGCCAGCTCAGGGCCTCCCTCTGTGGCCACCTGCACCCAGTCCTCCAAATTTCCCCGACATAAACGTCCCTGCAAGACTTCAGACCCCAGTGTGACCAGAGGCCCTGACCTGCTGAGTCGCTGGCTCCGGTGCTCAGGGCTTAGGATGGGGAAGAGTGCCCAGGTGGAGCTGAGGCCTGGAGGGGTTGCGCTTGCGCCCCGGGCTCCTATCCCTCCACAGGCCTCAGGGCTGCCCCAGGCAAACAAAGCCCAGCCCAAGGCAAATCTCCCATCACAGGAGCTTTTCCTGAGTTCCTCAGTTGTGTCTAGGAAACATTAAGGTGTTTTGGCACTCCCTCTCAGCTCCAGGGGTGCGACTCGTGTCTTTTACAATTATCCTTTATTTTTATCCTGCATTTCTTAGCTCAGTTGGCAAATTGGATTATTTATGCGCCTCCATTTCACAATCCATCCCCATCAATTATCCCTGTGAAACTAATTTTTTTTTTTTTAAGGGTTAGAAGTACCAAGGCAGAACCAAGTTAACAAACCACAAGTCCAGCCCGGGGCAACTGAGAACACAAACAAGAGGCCAAAGATTAAGAAATTGACTGCCTGCCAGCGCCCACCCCACCTCTCATACACACGCAGGCACACACACACACACACACACACCCCATCTGGTTCGGCCCACACTTCTCCCAGGCAGAGAAGACCAGTACCCTGGAGATGGGAAGGCAGGCAATGGGGGAGGGGCCCAACCAATGAACAGAGGTCTGGAGAGCCAGGCCCCACAGCATACTCTCAGGGCGCCTGTCACTAGGGCCACCACCCAGACCTAGTGCAGCTCTGGAGACTCATCCAAGGGTCTCTCTGCCAGTGCCATGGGGCCCACCCAGGAGGCAGCCCACTCAGCAAGCTGACTCGTCAGCAAGCTCGAACGTGCTATAACACCCTGGACAGCATCCTGAGTGCCAGCAGGCTCTATGCCAGGGTCATTTGCTGCTCAGGAGCCACCAACCCCCTTTCCTGAGTGCAGATGGAGGCAGGACGGACAGCCCCCCAGTAGTGAGGGCACAGGGCAGGGCATCCTGGCTGGAGGACCCTCAGTGTGCCCTGAAGAATGGAAGCCCCCCAAGAGAAGGCAAGACCCCTCCCCTCACCAGAAGGACCCAGAGGCTTGAAAAAGGAGCCATCCACCAGGCTGTGGGTATCCTGCAGAGCAAACTAAATGTGCACCCCAGGAAAAGCTGTGTGGTTCCTACCCTGGAAGGCTTCAGGTCATTATTCCCAAAACCACTATTTTTCTCAAAGAGAAAGAAGGAGGGCATGTGGGGGGCGAGTGGGGGGGTACAGTATTCTCAGAAAGGGGACAGAGGCTGAAGAGGTCAGGGACAGCTCAGCCCATGGGATGAAGGACACAAAGGAGATTCCCCACTTTGGGGTTGACCGTCCCCACGGCCATTTATGAGTTGGCTTAACCACCAAATTTGAGGTTGGCCCCTGTCAGGCTGGACCCAAACATATGTCAAAAAATTAAGTCTTCCTACTACAAGTAAATACTAAGTTGAGACAAGCAGGTACAACCTCAGCCTCCATGCTCAGCGAGGCTCGGGAAGGGTGGGCCCTCTCACGACCCTCCCTCGGCACCGGGTCCAGGGCAATTTCGACCCCCAAGTCCCCAGCCCCGCGGCCTTGACACACCGAGGCCCGCTGCCCGGCCAGCCGGGGGCACAGCCCGGCTCGGAGGCGGGGGCCTCGCCCTCCGCATAGACCATCAGTAGCAGCCAGGCCGAGGGGAAAGCGGCTGGGACGACGGGGCAGGTTCGCGCCGCGCCCCCAGCCCAGCGCCGGCGCCCAGGGGAGCCCGACTGTGGAATTTTTAACTGAGGAGTTTCTCCCGCTGGGCCTCGTTATAAAGGGAAAGGGTGGAGGGCTAGAAAACCGGGGCTGCAGTTCTTCANTAGAGAGGAGAGAGTAAAAAAGCTCCTAATCTTTTCCATTTCTGCCTAACTAATTTCAGTCAGCAAAATTAAGCAACTTTTATTTGCTTGGCAAGTGAATACAAAGAGAACTTTAAAGCAGTGGAAGCTTTAAGCTTTCATCAAAAGTTACAGGTAACTGCCAAAGGAAAATCTTATCTGTCGAAAAAGCAAGTTCAGCGTTTAGCTGTAGAGCTATGAAAGTCTGAAGATAAGAAGATGTGGTATCATTTAATTAACAGCCACCCAATGATGGCTCAGGAGAGATTAATTCCACTTCTTAAGTTACGACCAACCTCAGTCTCTACCAGAAACACACTTTAACCTTTTTCCTTCTCCCATCTCCTTTCTTATTCCTCAGGTACTCTCTCCCGACACTTTCGTTCCCCTTTTCCCTCAATAAAACCGTCTTTTAGCTTAAAAAGAAAGCCTCTGTTTTCAGTTGCTCAAGGGATTTCTAGCAATGTATAGATTTATTTATTTTCATAAAAATAATTTATAAGTACAAAAAGATATATTTTAATGAAAGAAAATCATGTTCTCATATCTGAAGGGATGATAAACATACAAAATTTTTACTACAGTGATTAAACCAAAAATGAGACTTTCGACTAAAACAGAAAAGAAACCACCCCGTCGAAATACCATAATTATAGAGAAATACATGCTGATGAAAGACAAGTAAAAATCTCATAAGTCCATGAAAGTAAAAGAGATAATGTAACAGAGTCAGGAAAGCCGCGGCTCACTGCTGCGACCGCCTGTCTCCTCCGTCTCTGCCCCACTTGACTGCTCCCTTCCTTGACCCCGCTTAATGTTTCTGATCTTGGTGAAGAATTCCACTGAAATGGAGTTTTTAAAAGAGATGAATAAAACCTGAAATGGAGCAATAGGTATTTCAGTATTTGAGTGACAACAGAAACGGATGTGTGTATGAATCAGAGCGAGATTCCCCTCTTGAGACACGACTGAATACACTGTATTGAAAAGTATTATGGTTAGATGCAAGAAAGAGTGAGCTACGGCGAGAAAAGGAGAGTCTTCATCCAGTAACCTGCATTCGTGGCTGTGAATCAANCTCCGAGAGATGGTGATGAACAGGGAGGCCTGGCGTGTTGCAATTCATGGGGTCACAGAGAGTTGGACACTACTGAGCGACTGAATTGAACTGAACTGAAGGGAAAGGTTCATAGCAATACAAGTTTACCTCAAGAAACAAGAGAAAAATCAAATAAATAACCTAACTCTATACCTAAAGTAACTTGGAAAAGAAGAAATGAAGAGCCCCAGGGTTAGTAGAAGGAAAGAAACCTTAAAAATTAGGGCAGAAATAAATGAAAAAGGAACAAAGGAGACCATAGCAAAAATCAACAAAGCTAAAAGCTGGTTATTTGAGAAGATAAATAAAATAGACAAACCGTTATCCAGACTCATCAAGAAACAAAGGGAAAATAATCATATCAACAAAATTAGAAATGAAAATGGAGAAATCACAACAGACAACACAGAAATACTGTCATAAGAGACTACTATCAGCAACTATATGCCAATAAAGTAGATGAAGAAAGAACTTGGAAGAAATGGACAAATTCTTAGAAAAGTATAACTCTCCAAAACTGAGCCAGAAAGAAATAGAAAATCTTAACAGACCCATCACAAGCACAGAAATTGAAACTGTAATCAGAAATCTTCCAAAGATGTGTATAAGAGACAGGAGAAATGTCAATAACCTCAGATACTCAAGATGACACTACCCTTATGGCAGAAAGCGAAGAAGAACTAAAGAGCCTCTTGATGAAAGTGAAAGAGAAGAGTAAAAAAGTTAGCTTAAAGTTGGCTTCAACATTCAGAAAGCNAACCATACCAGATGGCTTCACAGGTGAATTCTACCAAAAATTTAGAGAAAAGCTACCACCTCTCCTACTCAAACTCTTCCAGAAAATTGAAGAGGAAAGTAAACTGCCAAACTCATTCTATGAGGCCACCATCACCCTAATACCAAAACCAAACCAAGACGCCACAAAAAAAGAAAACTAACAGGCTAATGTCACTGATAAACATAGATGCAAAAATCCTCAACAAAATTCTAGGAAATAGAATCCAACAACTTATTAAAAAGATTATACATCATGACCAAGTGGGCTTTATCCCAGGGATGCAAGGTTTCTTCAATATACACTAATCAATCAATGTAATATACTACACTAACAAATTGAAAGATAAAATCATATGATTATCTCAGTAGATGCAGAGAAAGCCTCTGACAAAATTCAACATCCATTTATGATAAAAGCCCTCCAGAAAGCAGATATTCAAGGAACATACCTCAACATAATCAATACCATATATGGTAAACCCACAGCAAACATTATCATCAATGGTGAAAAATCGAAAGCATTTTCCCTAAAGTCAGGAACAAGACAAGGTTGCCCACTTTCACCACTACAACTCAACATAGTTTTGGAAGTTTTAGCCACAGCAATCAGAGCAGAAAAAAAAGGAATCCAGATTGGAAAAGAAGATAGGTAAAACTCTCAGTGTTTGCAGATGACATGATCTTCTACATAGACAACCCTGAAGACACCACCAGAAAACTATGAGAGCTAATCAATAAATATAATAAGATTGCAGGATATAAAATTAACACACATAAATCCCTTGCATTCCTATACACTAACAATGAGAAAAGAGGAAGAAAAATTAAGGAAACAATTCCATTCACCATTGCAACAAGAAGAATAAAATACTTAGGAATAAACCACCTAAAGAAACAAAAGACCTATATATAGAAAACTATAAAACACTGATGAAAGAAATCAGTTCAGTTCAGTTCAGTCACTCAGTCGTGTCTGACTCTTTGTGACCCCATAAATTGCAGCACACCAGGCCTCCCTGTCCATCATCAACTCCCAGACTCACGTCAATCGAATCAGTGATGCCATCCAGCCATCTCATCCTCNTTGGGTGAGTGGTGAGATCATTTACTAAAATGGAAAAACTCAAAGAGGAGTTGGTCAGGTATCAAAAATTCAGCTTTAGACATGTAAAGGTTGAGATGCCTAATAAAATTCAAAATTTAGGTGTCAAATAATCAGATATATATATTCTGACTTCTGAGTGATATGGGAGTTGGAAATACAAATTAAATTTGGAGTCAACAACAGGTAGATAATAGCTAAAGCCCTGTGATTAAGTGACCTTGTTTAAGAAGAGAATGTAACAGACAAGAGGAAGAGTTTCCTGGACTGAACTGTGGAGCCTCTAACATTTAGAGGTCAAGCAGAGCACTTTGATTGGATACATCAGAGAGTTACTTTGCTTGTCAAGTAAACAGCTAAAGAGGCTGAGGGGCAGTAACGTGTAAGAGGAACCAGAAAAGCGTAGTGTCACTGAAGCCTAGAGAGACAAAAAAAAGTGAGAGTTTCAAGGAGAAAGAACACAATTATTTCCATTTTATAGATAAGGAAACTGAGGCATGGGGGTATTAGTAACCTGCCTAACGTCACATAGCTGGTAACAGAGGAGAGGGAGTTAAGCCCAAGCAATCTGACTTCAGAGTCTGTGTTCCAAACCACTATATATGTGGCTCTCCAACTGTAGTATTATAGTCACGTGAATGACTTGTTAACAGATTGCTGAACTCCATCTCCAGAGTTTCTGATTCAGAAGGTCTCGGATGGGGCCCAAGATTTTGATTCTCTAATAGACTCCCAAGTTATACTGAAGCTGCTGATCCAGAGACCACACTTTGAGAATGACCATCTTTCTGTACATTACCTCTCACACCTTCTATACATTGTGATAACGTTGGTATTGCTTGCTTTCTCCAAATAGCTTTGAAAGTTTCTCCCTTAGTTTGTGGGGGAAGAATTAGCATACCATCCTGTCTAGAAGGATCTGAATAAAGCATCCATTTTTTGACTAGTTCAGGAGAGCTCTACGGCCTGAGGGATGNTTTTTTTTTTTTTTAACCCAGCAAACATGAGACTCATTGGTGAAGATCTGGAAGTTTTTCCCCAAAGATCAAGAACAAGACAAGGGTGATTACTTCCCCCATTGCTATTCAACATAGTCCTGTAAGTTCTAACCAAGCAATTAAGGAAGAAAAAGACATAAAGGATATCCAAACTGGAAAAATAGAAGTAAGCTTACTTTATTCATAGGTGACATGATCTTTTACACATGTATATAAAATCATAAACATCCAGAAAAATACTGCTAGTGCTAATAAATTAACTCAGCAGTAGTGAAAGATATAAAATCAGTTGTATTTCTATACAGTGACAATGAACAATTTCAGAAGAAAATTTAAAATATTATTCACAATACCCAAAATGGAGAAATCTCCACACTGTTTTCCACAGTGGCTGCACCAATTTACATTCCCACCAACAGTATACTGCTGCTGCTGCTAAGTTGCTTCAGTCATGTCCGACTCTGTGCGACCCCATAGACGGCAGCCCACCAGGATTCCCCGTCCCTGGGATTCTCCAGGCAAGAACACTGGAGTGGGCTGCCATTTCCTTCTCCAATGCATGAAAGTGAAAAGTCAAAGTAAAGTCGCTCAGTCGTGTCTGACTCTTTGCGACCCCATGGACTGCAGCCCACCAGGCTCCTCCATCCATGGGATTTTCCAGGCAAAAGTACTGGAGTAGGGTGCCATTGCCTTCTTCTCTACACCCTCTCCAACAAATGTTATTTGTTGTCTTTCTGATAATAGCCATTCTGACAGATGCGAGGTGCTATCTCATTATAGTTTTGATTTGTATTTCTGTGGTGATTAGCCATGCTGAACACTTTTCCTGTGCGTGTTGACCATCTATATGTTTTCTTTGGAAAAATGTCTATTTCAGGTCTTCTACCCATTTTTTATATGGTTTTTAGTTTTGAATATGAGCTATTTACTTATTTTAGATACGAACCCCTTACTGGACATATCATTTGCAAGTATTGTTCTCCCATTTAGTAGTTGTTTTGTTGTTGTTGTTGTTGTTGTTGTTGTTGTTGTTGTTTTGCTGATGGCTTCCTTTGCTGTGTAAAAGCTTTTAAGTTTGGTTTGTTCTAATTTGTTTATTTTTGTTTTTGTTTCCTTTGCCTAAGGAGATAGATTCAAAAAATATATTAAGACTTCCTGTTTTCTTCTAGGAGTTTCCAGCCTTACATTTAAGTCTTTAATCCATTTTGAGTTTATTTTCGTATATGGTATGAGAAAAATGTTCTAATTTCATTCTTTTATACATAGCTGTTAAGTCTCTGGGATCATCTTGGGTAAAAGAAGAGAAACCCAAACAAAATCTTAGGAGCAAGGTCGTTTATTAAACTTTAAAAATAAATGAATAAGGAGCTCTCTGGTGGGCCAGTGGCTAAGATTCCATGCTCCCATTGTAGGGGGCCCAGATTCTATCCCTGGTCAGGGAACTAGATCCCACATGCAACAACTAAAAATCCTGCATGCTACAATGAAAACTGAAGATCCCATGTGCCACGACTAAGACCCAGCACAGCCAAATAAATAGTTTTTAAATAAAAAGTAAATGAATAAGATGGAGAGGAGGAAAAAAATACCTAAAGACCANCCTCTGCAACAACTAAAAATCCTGCATGCTACAATGAAAACTGAAGATCCCATGTGCCACGACTAAGACCCAGCACAGCCAAATAAATAGTTTTTAAATAAAAAGTAAATGAATAAGATGGAGAGGAGGAAAAAAATACCTAAAGACCAGCCACAAGTGATGTATCCCCTAAAGTACTAAGCAGTAATGACAATATCAGGGGACCCAATTCTACCTTGTCTGAGCCAAGGGCAGACATAATCTGTTGAAGAGGCATCCGGGAGTATGAAGGGATGGATCTTCTCAGAGAGTTTCTGCTTCCATAGAAATAACCAATGAGAGCAGAAAACCACAAAATTGGAAACCAAGATAAATAATACAGGAAGAGAAACAAAAAATGCTCTAATTCTCAGCTCACTAGTTCTGACTTTTCAAGTATGGGTAGTAGATGCCTTGCTCTTAGAGGTCAGTGCCTGTTTGTATGCTGGGAGATTTAGGAAGACTTAGGAGACTTCGGTGAAAAATGAGCCACCTTCTGTTTTTCTGCATTGCCCCCACTGCTGCTGTTCACACAATTGTTACTGCACCCCCCCCCCNACTGTATGCTGGGCATTTAACATATGTTATCTCATTTCATCCTCAAAGCAACTTATGAGGTAGATATTAATATTACCCTCATTCACAGATGAGGAAACAGACTCAGTGGCCTAAAGTTGGAGCTGATGCTTCTGCTGCTGCTAAGTCACTTCAGTCGTGTCTGACTCTGTGCGACCCCATAGACAGCAGCCCACCAGGCTCCCCCGTCCCTGGGATTCTCCAGACAAGAAGACTGGAGTGGGTTGCCATTTCTTCTCCAATGCATGAAAGTGAAAAGTGAAAGTGAAGTTGCTCAGTCGTGTCTGACTCTTAGTGACCCCGTGGACTGTAGCCCACCAGGTTCCTCCATCCATAGGATTTTTCAGGCAAGAGTACTGGAGTGGGGTGCCATTGCCTTCTCCGAAGGTCACAGCTAGGAAGTGTCAAACCCTTCATTGAAACCTAGATCTAATTCCAAAGCTCTTGTTCTAAAACAGTATGCTCTAAAATGATGAAGAAAAAAAACAATATTTTATAGATGACCTCTGTGTAAATAAAATGCAGGAAAGCAGCATGGCTTAAGGAAGGACTAGCCTGTAAGACTAAGTAAGGCTGCCAGATATATCTGAGATAGCCTGTCAGTGCAAGACACTAGGCCAATGACTTCTACACTGTTGTTGTTTTATTTTATTTTATTTTTTTGAATTTGATTATACAATACTCTATGGGCTTTGCCATACATCAACATGAACCCACCACAGCTGTACACAAGCTCCCAACCCTGAATCCCCCTCCCACCTCCCACCCCACAACGTCTCTCTGGATCATGCCCGTACACCAGCCTCAAGCATCCTGCATCCTGCATCAAACATAGACCGGCGCCTCGTTTCTTACATAATAGTATGTATACTTCAATGCCATTCTCCCAAATCATCCCACCCTCTTCTACTCCCTCAGAGGCCAAAAGTCCCTTCTCTATGTCTGTGTCCTTTTGTTGTCTCACATACAGGGTCATCATTACTATCTTTCTAAATTCCATATATGTGAGTCAGTATGCTGTATTGGTGTTTTTCTTTCTGGCTTACTTCACTCTGTATAATAGGCTCCAGTTTCATCCA
>SJYV01054781.1:9276-22489 GCA_006410875.1 Neotragus pygmaeus | reverse complement strand
CCATCCCCACTGACTTGAGTACTGTAGTTGACCCTGTCACCAAGCTGAGTTTTCTGGGTTCTCTTCCTGACACAACTTCTGGAAGGTTTCAAACATACTCCCTGTCAGAGAGCTTGCTGTCTGAGTCACTGGGAACCTGTACAATGTCTTCTGATAACAGAAGATGGTTCCACAACACAGGGGTCCCCAATCTCTGGGATCTAATGCCTAATGATCTGAGATGGAACTGATATACTAATGATAGAAATAAAGTGCACAATAAATCTAATGCACTTGAATCATACTGAAACTATCCCCCCAACCCTGGCCCTTGGAAAAACTGTCTTCCCTGAAACTGATTCCTGGTGCCAAAAAATTTGGGGACCGCTGCTGTAAGATAAACAGTATTTTTATTATCTGAGTTTTCCTAGAAAACAGAGACTTGGGCAAGGATTAAGAGTTAATGCTTTCTATGGGAAAGGCCTTCTCAGGACCGTAAGAACGAGGGAAGAGGGAAAAGCGAAAGAGGCAAGAAAGGCTCATTGGCTACCAGCAGCATGGGGATGTTGAGGCTCATGTCAATTAAGGAACAGGAGGTGCATGAGATGGTAGCTTTTATAGTCTGTGACAAAGTAGACGCAAACCAAGTCATCAGCTCATGGGAAGGAGCAATTGATTTGCTCAGGGAAGATGACAACATTACCATTCTTTGCATAAATGAAAAAAGGTGAGGCTGAGAAGTAGAATGAAATATGGATGGATTCCAGAGAGTTTAGTTTGTAGAGGCAAACATGGGAACAGCATGATTATGGCCTGGAGCTCTTATAGGCAAAGCTGTCCAAATACCTGAGTTGGAAAAATACAGATGAACGTAGGGTCATCCTGGGTGGAAATAGTGGGGAAAGAAAAATCAACTGATAGGACAAAGCTGAGTTTATCCTTACCACTTTAAAGAAGAAAAATGTCCAAAAGATCCATATTCATATTTTTGCTTGCACTCCACCTCCAGATTCCTTGAGTGAGGAAGATTAGAGGTTGCTACTCTGAATAAACACCAAACAACTTCTCTGCAAAGTCCTTAAGGCTACATTTGCTAATGGGGTATATTCCACCATCAACACTCTGATCAGCTGTGCATGGTTTTGGAAGTTCTGGGGGCCGATCTCAGGAGAAAATCTCTGTTAAAAAACTGCGAAGACCCACCTAACTTATTTTCTCTTGTTTTGCTTCTTGGGAAAACATGTGAATAGAGATTCATTTTTTAGTGTGAGCACAGAATTCTGGGATGCCCGCTATTAATCACATATGTGCGCACAAATGAACACACATACTTTTGAACTACAGTAGCTCAAATGTGCTACACTTGGGACTAAAACCTTAGGGCTTCTCCTTCAACACTTTTCTCTCCTTGCTCCCCACCTTTCTTCCCACTCCTTGACACTCACCTCAGCACTTGCTTCTATCATTTTACCCTAATATTTGGACCCTACTCACGTCCCACACTTGTACCCACATTCACCTACTACTTATCTTCACTTACTCCTCTTTTCTTTCTTATCTTTTCTCTCCCATCCCTTATTTTCCCCTCACAGCACAATCCCAAATCTCTAGCCTTCTTTAGGAGCTGAACTAAGTACCAATTTTCCTCTTCATCAGAAAGATCAATCCAAGAAAGATAAACTCATTCCAGACTAAGTGTCCTTTCCTTTTATCTTCTCTCCTCTGCATTCCTTCTCCAAGTCTCATTTACAAGTGGCATTGTTTGTTAAAATCAAGTTGAGGCATTAAAGACGAACAGGGAGTTCTCTGGCAGTCCAGTGGTTAGGACTCTGCTGTTTCATGGCCTAGGGCCGTGATTCGACCTCGGGTTGGGGATCTAATATCCCACAAGCCCCAAGCCATGGCCATAAAAAAGAACTAAAGAACCGTGAAGAAGTAGCTGGAGAAGTCAAGGATAAGTACAGGGCTTCCCTGGTGGTCCAGTGGTTAAGAATCCTCCGGCCAATGCAGAAGTCATGGCTTTGATCCCTGGTCTGGGCAAATCCCACATGCAGCAGAACAACCAAATCCATGCACCACAACTACTGAGCCCGTGCTCTCTTAAAGCCCATGAGCCGCAACTACTGAAGCCTGATCACCTAAAGCCTGTGCTCCACAACACGAAAAGTCACCAGAATGAGAAGTCCACGCTTGTCAATGAAGAGTATCCCCTGCTCTCTGCAACTAGAGAAAGACTGTGGGCAGCAATGAAGATGCAGTGCAGCCATGAATAAATAAATAAGAATATTTTTTAAAAGGATAAGTAGAATGAACACTCAGACATGCATCTCAGCCCCCTCTCCCCCTCTTTTTTTTTTTTTTTTTTTTGGTTAATGAGTAATGAACGAAAATTTTGAATGAGTAAATTAGGAGGTAAACCTGAAGGGAAGTGTGATGTGGATTGGGATTCAGAAGAAATTGGAATTTATTGTGTGTCTGTAGACAATATACTGAAACTCTCTGGAAGTTTAGTTTGTCTTTTATAAAATTAGGTGTACCATTTTTTAAAAGTAGATTTCAGATTTGTAATGACTAAAGGCTTTCATAGCAGTCTCAGAACTAATTATGAAATGACCAAGTTATTATTATCTTTCTAGATATTCCTGAAACATCTTTGAATATTTAGTATTGTTTTGAGCAAGATGCTGTGTATTAGTTTTATACATTTGATGGGAAATTAAATTTATTAATCAAATATATTCACATTCATTTTTTCCACTAAATCTCACCTACAATGATTCAACTCTAGAAGAATTATCTAAAGGAATTCTCAAAATGATTGGGATATTATAAGACTCTGAAATATGATGTCTCAAAAGTCTTAGTATTAAATATAATACCATTCTAATCACAAATGCCTAAGAAATAAATGCTTTATTATATGACATTCTTACCAATGGCCATGGTTAAGAGTTTAATTGGATGGTGTAAATAGAATTTGTTTACGAAGGCAGTGAGTTGATCGATGTGGATATAAACACTAAAATACTTTAATGAAAAGAACCCATCTGATTTTTTTTGGCATTGCATGGATCCTTTGTGGTTTCTGAGGTCACTCCAAAACTGATTTCATTTTATCTGATTTCTGATTTCATTTTATCTTTCTAAGTAATGGAGAAGCTGACTTCTTGGTGTGGAAATATCCACACAAATCTGAAGACCTTGTTCTGAAATGTGAGAGGTGTGTCATTTTTACACTTTGTGAGATAGGCATAAGGAATAACAATGCCAAGGAGGTTTCAAACAGGAAGTATCTCCTGTTTTCTTTCTGGAATCTCTGGCCTTCCTGCTTGCTCCTCAGCTTTAATATTGAGGTATCTGGTCCTACATATGTGACTTTCAACTCACTATCACACTTTCTGTAATTTCAAAATCAATTGTTCTTCCAGAGGCCAGTCTATTAAATACATAGGGACTCAAACCATGGGAAGAGTTATATAGGTCAGAATCCTCCTACCAGGTTGCCACTGGGAGGCCCTTCTCCCTCATCATATTGGGCAGTTGGATGTTGACAGGGTAATGAGTTTTGCTGGAGCCAGTGTGACATACATACAGATAAACCAATGAGGAGATTGGTAGAAAGAGTTCTTACATGTAAAAACATGTACCCTGAACCTGAAGATAGATCTGCTCCCCACTTTATAGAAACACAGTGGGACTATAAGGCACCTAACTAACAGAACAGAAATTAAGACTCACTGGGTTGTAGTAGAAAACATCGATCAAGGAGTTAGAAGTAATTTTCAGTTCTACAATTTGCTGTGTGACTGTGGGCAAGTTACTTCCATATTATTGAACTCTTTCCTAAATGAAAATCGAGACTGATGGACACATAATCTCTAAGGGTCTTCAGAACTGAAATAGCTGTTTGAGTGGGAAAACGGTCTACAATCCATTCATTAATGGGAAATGGATCAGGTTTTAGATGTCAGGTGAGAAATTTGGGATAGGAGTAGACAGAACACCTGAGAGGGATACATCTTTCAGAAAAGGAGAAGTGCAAGGATTCAGCTTCACCTGCTTTCTAATTTTTCTGAAGGCTTACTTCTCCCTCTTGCCCACTGCCACCAATACCTTGCCTTTGGTCTAGTCTTAGGGATGGATACATGGTTATCACTTGGATGGATAGCCTAGGCATTACATGGATACATGTAATGCCTAGGCGGATACTTTGTAACATGGCATCTAGATAATTGGGCTCCCCCTTGATCTGTCACAGAAAATTCAATGAATAATAGTGCTTTAATCAGCCAGAGCCAAGTTCCAAGGGAGGAAAGTTTCATAAAGGAGAAGGCTGGCTGAGCTTGGTTACAGTGAACATACCACTCACTTACTGCCCTTGGGGCTTCTAGCACAGCACTTCTCTTGTCTCTTGGAAATGCTAGCACATCTTCTGCCAGCTTGCCATGGTATCAACCTAGAAAATCTTAGAAAAATAATTCTTAAAGTCATTTAATCACTTCTGGGAAAATGATTGGCATAAATCCTAGAGTGCCAGGAAAGTAATGCTATATGCAGCTTAGTTTAAATTCTTAACTAATGGAAACATACTGTATAGCACAAGAGAGCTCTACTTAATGCACTGTGGTGTCCTAAATAGGAGAGAAATCCAAAAAGGCGGGGATATATGTAGATGTGTGGCTGATTCACTTTACTGTGCAGTAGAAGCTAATACAACATTGTAAAAAACAAATATACTGCAATAAAAATCAATTAAGATATTATTCAATAAAAATGCCAACCAAACAAATTCTTCTCTCATAATCACATACATTATACTTTAAATACACACATATAGATATTACATACATATTCACACACAGAAGATAGAGACAAACACAGAGAGGAAAAATGTGTATGTAATATCTATTTTTTCTGTCTTTCCTAGACAGCACTTTCTGATTGAAAAAGTGTACTTTTTACCTTATGCCATCCTTACTTTCTCAGATTTTCTCCTTTAATTTCACATCTTTGGATAAATTTTGTGAAAGAAGGAGGCCCATGGAAATCTAGGGGAAGATTGCCACTCCCTTAGAAGGTTGGGCTTCCCTGGTGGCTCAGAGGTTAAAGCGTCTGCCTTCAATGCGGGAGACCTGGGTTTGATCCCTGGGTTGGGAAGATCCCCTGGAGAAGGAAATGGTAACTCACTCCAGTACTCTTGCCTGGAGAATCCCATGGACAGAGGAGCCTGGTAGGCTACAGTCCATAGGGTCGCAAAGAGTCGGACACGACTGAACGACTTCACCTTAGAAGGTTCAGGCTTGAATGCCTCATCTCTTGATGCTTTGGCCTCATCTGAAGGACAAAGACAAAGGTTAGAGAAAAAGAAGAGGACTAAATTGGTGGAATTCTGATATGGGGTGTGGGGAGAGGGTGAAAAAGGAAACAATGGGAGTTTTTATTTCTGCACAAGGCGTCTGTTTCCTTTTTTCGAGGAGAGAAGTGATGAGAAGAGCTTCAGGAACCACTTACCAGTATTGGCCTCATATTCTTCAGCGAAATGATGAGTGTGGAAGCCGACCACCAGAGCTGTAAAACAAGATAAAGACAACATGTTATGCTACCCTACCCTCCTCTTGACTTCTTGCTTTAAGAGCCCTTGGAGGTGGGACAGTTTCTTGGGTTGAAGGACTGACTTGTTTGATCCTGAGTAAACTTTTGTTTCTTTCTAAGACAGGCAAGAATTGGAGAAGGGTAACTTTCCCACTCCACTTCCCTCAAAAAATTCTTAGCCAAGTGCTAGGAGAGAGCAGAAAGAGAGGGAAACAAGTGACAGTAGCAGTAGGGAAAGCCACACATTTCCCCTCCATGGGTAGAGGGTGTCTGGGTAGTGGGGTAGTGAAGAACATCACTGAGTTTAGCTCTTTTGCCTATGCAGCTGAGCCACCTGTTGAATGAGTTTGGAGGGGAGGGGCTGCAAGTCCATCTCCCCAAGTTACTGTTCCCTGGACCAGGGGACAATTAACCTAATTCCTCTTTTCCAGCCCCAAACTCCCTCCTCTCTGTTTTTTCCTATGTAAATAGCTTACCCATAGGCTCTGGGACCACACAACCCCCTTCAACCTGACTGGCAGCATCTTTCTTGGTGTAATTCCTTTGTCTTTCTCCTCTCAGTCTCCCTCATCAGACAGATCTCTCAGTTGTTCACTGCATTGTGAGGAGAGGTGACCCCAGAATTTCACTGCCCTCTGTTCTCCTACCCCAAACACACATATTCACAGTGATCCCTACATGGCTTCCCCCCAACACCACTATCTTGATGTTCCTGTTGAGTGGGCNAAGCACACAGAGGTGGTTTGAGCCTGTCTCTTATACACATCTCACAGTGATCCCTACATGGCTTCCCCCCAACACCACTATCTTGATGTTCCTGTTGAGTGGGCTATCCAGGATGGGATATTCTGGGATAGGCACCAGGTGAAAGTTGATGGAAAACTAGAATGTGACTGAGGTAGATATGTGCCACATATCTCATTGTTGCAAAGCAAAGAGGGCCAAAGGCCAAAGATCTCTCAGATATCTTTGTTGCTGGCATTTGTCACTTTCCCTAGATGTCACGTCTTGACTTTCACCTCTTGCATCCAATCCCTCTTCCTTGCTTGCATCAGCGGCAGGGGATCAAAGATGTATTAACTGGTTTCCTCCTGCAAAGGTAGCCCTCTTCTCTGAGTAAAGGCAAAGTTGTCAGGAAGAGACTTTTCATCCAAAGAAAGCTGACTCCTCTGAGTCTGAGTCAATCCAAAGTTAATGTGGCTGTCCCCAGGACCAGGGACAGGTGGAATTCTGGCATGAGTAACAGAAAAAGAGCTACCAATACTACATCTTCCTCAGCCCAAGTTTAAATACAGAACATCTCAGTTGAAGGGCATTTTAGGGGTCAGAATCCCAGTCTTTTACTTCTATAGTTAATGAAACTGAGGCTCAAAGACCTACTGTCACCTTGTGCAGTATATTCAGGATGGGTACTTGGGAATAGGCAAGTGGAAAAAGAGACTCAGAACTGAGACTAAAAAGCAGATTTCCAGTTTCCCTATCCAGAGTGGTCCTCACTGCTACTGCCAGGTCCCCTTTCTTTAAATGAAAAATGTGCAGAGAGCTGAAAAGAGATTAGCCATGGTGGGTACAAGGTGGCCAAGAAAAAGACAAAGAGCAACCAAGTGCTTTTTTAAGGTAACCTTTTGAGTAAGTAGACAGGTCTTTTGAGATTTTGTGTTCAAGTTCATTTTCTCGATTTTTAAGTAGAAATGTCATCATATGGAACATGCATTGTCTAGTTGCCCATAGTCTCTATAACTCCTTATTGTCTTCTATTCGATAATTTAACTCATTTATGTTACTTCTTTGTTCCCTGGGAGATATTCAGTTGGCTATCTAGGGTTATTTGAGGGCAAGCACTAGGCCAAATTTAGTATCTTTTTATCTCCAAATGGGAAACGGTAGGGAGATGACTTTGGGAATTTGCATCCATGTTCCTCAAGTTATCATTTTGTGACTGACATTCACAACTCTTAAAGACTACATTTAATGTTTAATAAAAATTGATTTCATCTGAATATAAATGTGTGTGTATAGAGGGAGACTTCCAGGAAAGAAAATGGAGGAAACAGGGAATGATTTGCTTATTAATAACTGTCCTCTTTCATGAACTTGGATAATATTATGCTAGGTGTAAGAAGCCAGATACAGAACGATAAATATTACATGACACTATTTATATGAGGATGGTAAAATAATCAAACTCACAGAAGCAGAGGGTAGAATGGTGGCTTTCAGGGGTTAGGGGGAATGGGAAATGGGGAAGTATTAGTCAAAGGGTACAAAGTTCTAGTTGTGCAAGATGGATAAGTCCTAGAGATCTACTGTGCAGCATAGTGCCAATAGTTAACAATACTGTACTGTATTTGCTAAGAGAGTAGATGTTAGATGTTCTTATCACACAAAAATAATAAGAAGATAGGAGGAAAGTTTCAGAGTTGACATATATGTTCATGACACAGATCATGGAGATGGCTGCATGTATATATTTACCTCCAAATTCTTCAAGTGGTGGTGGTAGTTTAGTTGCTAAGTAGTGTCTAACTCTTGCGACCCCGTGGACTCTAGACTGCCAGGCTCCTCTGTCCATGGGACTCTCCAAGCAAGAATACTGGAATGGGTTGTCATTTCTTTCTCCAAATTCATCAAGTCTTATCCATTAAATATGTACAGCCTTTGTGTATTGATCATACTTCAGTAAAGTTATTTTAAAAACTGGTAAATAAGGGGTGAGCGAGGAAACTGTCCTCTTTGCTTTAGGAATTCCTGCCTAGGTTTCTTGTGCTGATGCTGGCACCAAAGGGCACACCTATAATCTGAACCAACCTGTTTAATACAATAACAATATGATGTTTTAACTATATGTTACTTTAGCTTGGCATTTTATATTATTTTACATACGTAGATCCTCTCACTCATCTGAACTATTGCATAGCGCTATGAGTTAGGTGGAAAAAGGAGGAAATACATTCAAAGAGATTATTTGTCCAAGGTCACAAATGAATAAATTGTCAATAATGACCCAGCCCTATTCCTGAGTTATAGTCTGATTCTTGCTTCTACACTAAGTTGATATTTTTCTGGAATTCTTTCATTTGTGAGTATGTCTTCTATTTGCAGTGAGTCTGTGAATTTTTAGAATGCAAAGATCATACATTATTCGTCTCTGTATCTCTTGAAGTAGCAGCTTCAGAGTCTTGTATGAGATACTTATTAATTGTTGTTGGTTGACTGATTAGTCAAAACACCCACTCTGTCCTGTTCCCAATACTAGATATCATTTATCTGTAACTTCTAGGAGTTCATGTTTAACTTTCCATTTCAAGAAACCTTTCTTTGCTGAGTGTGAATATATTTGTATATACATAATATATAATATACACACACACAAAATGCAGGGCATTGTGCTAAGCCCTGCTCTGCAAATTAAAACTGTAAGTAAGATAATGCTTTTGTACTTAGACAGTTTAAGTTTCTGTTGGAAGTACCTGGAGGCAGGAAAAAGAGTGAGGGGGAAGCCCTGGGACCCTATCCTCTCTCTTTCATTTAAAACATCAGGTTGGACCCATTTCTGAGAGTTACTGTACAAGTTTTAAATTTCTATTGAAGTTATTTTCTTTCTAGAAATAAGCTTTTTTAGATCTAGGCATTGTCTTTCCTGAGGGATGGAAGTGGCGAGTCAAAAAATGACATGATCTCAAGTCTGTATAGCCTCCTCAGGACAGCCTAGCCAGATTTACTATAGAGACAAGCTTCTTCTTCTGAGAGGAAAAAATTGATCCTTTTGTGGTTTTTATACCTAAAATAGCTACCTAGAGTGAATATTTCATGAGCAACGGTTACACTTCTCTAAGAGGCCTCAATGTCCCTTAGAAAGTCATTTCCCACCACTCTTATTCCCTCTCCTGACTNAAAAATTGATCCTTTTGTGGTTTTTATACCTAAAATAGCTACCTAGAGTGAATATTTCATGAGCAACGGTTACACTTCTCTAAGAGGCCTCAATGTCCCTTAGAAAGTCATTTCCCACCACTCTTATTCCCTCTCCTGACTCTGATTAGTAGATTAACCAAGTTTTAATTGAGCTCTGAGTTAGGCTATGTTATGAGAAACACAGAAATTTAAAATTTTAGACTCTTAATTCCCTTAGAATCTGATGGGGGAGAAAAGACTAAAGAGAATATATACATACACATATATATTTTAAAGTTTCTCCCAAAACAGTTGTATTCCAAGGGTGCAATGAGTGGTACCAATAGCCAGTGCTGCAGTTTAGAGAAGGGAAAGACTGCTGTGGTCACAAAAATTTTCAAGACTCAAGTCTCAAAGGATGTGTAACATTTGAAGTGGTGAAAAGTAAGGAGTGGGAGGCAAGGACAGCCCAGGCAAAAGTAAGATACATAGCATGGGTATGATAGGATACTGTGTAAAGTGGTTTTGGTGAAGCCCTGGGACCCTATCGGGGGGGGGGGGTGAAGAGTAGAAAAAGATGAGCCTGGAGTAGACAGAAGCACACAGAGGTGGTTTGAGCTCTAGGCTAAGGCGCCTGGACTTCATTCAGGAAGCAGTGATAGCCGTTTGGCATTTACAACCTTGACTGCATGGTTGCTTCTGCATGCTCTGGCTCCTCCATGGGGCTCTTCCACCAGGGCTTCCCTGGTGGCTCAGACAGTAAAGAATCTGCCTCCAATGCAGGAGACCTGGGTTCAGTCTCTGGGTCAAGAAGATCCCCTGGAGGAGGGAATGACAACCCACTCCTGTACTCTTACCTGGAAAATCCTATGGACAGAGAATCCTGGTGGGCTACAGTCCGTGGGGTCACAGAGCCAGACATTGAGTAACTAACACACAACAATGGACTCTAAGCTACTTTAAGGTGAGTATGGTATCCTATATTTTTATAACACCAGAGTGCTTAGCTGGCGAATAAAAGGATCATAAATATGGAGGAATTGGTAGTTGGTTTATGAGTTAAAATCTTGATTTTGCTTGTGGTCATATGTTAAATTAAGTATATGAAACAGAAATAGGTCCTACTCTCCTCTTGAAAGTACAGGATAAGTGAAAAACAATTGAAAATTTGAGTTGCACTTTGAGTGAAAGTGAGAGCAAGTGAGACAAGACAGAGAGAGAGAGAGAGAGAGAGAGATCATTTGCCTTCATATGAAATCAAGGCCTCTTCAGGGAATGACAAGTATCCTTAAGGAATTCAAGCTTTACTCTCAAGGCCCTAATTAAAAGTGATAAGACAGGTCTTATGACTTGTCATTCTTGAGCATTTGTGAACTGTTATGTGAAACCATGTAGGACAAAGAGTTTTCCTGCAACATTTGAAATCATATTTTGTACAATTTCTAACTTATAAATGCTTGATTCACAAATGACACTTTCACACAATCATCTACTATCATCTCCGTTCTCTCATTCTTTTATCTCTCTACCTCTTCTCCAGGGCCCCTGATGCAACTGGCAGTTGAGCCATAAAGAAGAAAATTAAATGAATATACAGAAAATATCTCTCTCTGTGTGTGTGGGGGGGTGGTGGTGGGAAACTTTGATAAATAGGAACTGCTTACGGGACAGGAAGAGGAAGAGGGTAGGTCAAGACCAAATAGTTCTTGCCTGACTTCATGATGGCCCTCTGCCCCAAAACACCATTCACCAAATGGCCTGAGTTTTTCTCATAAATTTGTTATGCGGTCTGAAAATACACTATATGGAAATGTGTTTAGATTAATAAGTATCTTCTTTCTATGTATACATGTATCTCTAGAAGGGTGGGAGTTTGGGTTCTGGTGGAGAGGGTAGGTCACTCTATGAGGCCTAACAGATTTCAGTGATACGATAGAATTCTAAGTTAGCCTCCCAAGATTCTTAAGTTCTTGGTGTACACACACCTTCTGTGAGTTATTCAGTCAAATACTAATCCAGGTACTGCTGTAAATGAATTTTTCAGATGAAATTAAAGTCCTATATCAAGAATATACAATGGATTAAAGACAATCTCTTTAACAAGTGGTGCTGGGAAAACTGGTCAATCACTTGTAGAATAATAAAACTAGAACACTTTCTAACTCATACACAAAAATAAACTCAAAATGGATTAAAGATCTAAATGTAAGACCAGAAGCTATACAACTCCTAGAGGAAAACATAGGCAAAACACTCTCCGACATAAATCACAGCAGGATCCTCTATGACCCACCTCCCAGAATATTGGAAATAAAAGCAAAAATAAACAAGTGGGACCTAATTAAAATTAAAAGCTTTTGCACAACAAAGGAAACTATAAACAAGGTGAAAAGACAGCCTTCTGAATGGGAGAAAACAATAGCAAATGAAGCAACTCCTGAGCCAGAGTATCTGTGTATTGTTTATTTGCCCATCTCCTTTGACAGGAATTGTCTACCTATTAAAGAATAAGTACTTCATTAATCTTCAAACACATAGTATGTTTTCATTAAATATTTGTTGATTGTAATACAATAAATCCATATTTAGATGATATTTTGTACTCTTTGCCTCTTACATAGTACCTTAAAAGCTTAATTTTTCTATAAACTGTGTACTAGGCATTGTTGGTAATACCAGGTTGGTTTTTTAAAATTTTAGAACCTTTGGTGATATTTTAAGTTTCAGCACTAAAAGTGGTTTTAAAAGTATTTAAAAACACATTTAATTTATGTAACATTTAACTTTTATTAAATAAAATGTTTAGAAGATTAGAAGATTCAGAAAAACGGAGATGTAGCAAATAACTGCATGCACATCATCCAACATTTGGAAATTATTTATTCATAGTTTTCTGTTCATTTAATGCTAACTTCTGTATTTGTTTTATGCCTAAAGCCATATCCAGAAGACCCAGCAGTTTATAAACCACTCTCCCAGGAAGAACTGCAAAGGATAAAGAATGAGAAAAAACAGAAACAAAATGAGAGAAAACAGAAAATATCAGAAAATCGCAAACATTTGGCTAGTGTACGTGTTGTACAAAAAAACCTCGTCTTTGTTGTAGGTCTGTCTCAGCGCCTAGCAGACCCAGAGGTAAGTTGTCTTCTCTTTTCTTTCTCAATTTGGCATTTTTTCTTTTTGTTTATTTGGAAATAGTAGCTGGCCCTGCCCAATGGCAGGATTTACCTGAAAAATCTAAAACTTAGACGATAATGGGAAATGATTTTTTAATAATCTCTAAGAAACCAGGGACCAGTCGTGGTCTTAGGCCAGTGTCTTAGTCCTTCTTGGCTCATTTTCTTCAGTTGTGAAGCTGGGCAGTTGAATTAGATCTCTGAAGTCCCCTTCAGTGCTCATAGTCTGTGGAGGTTGGATAGTGTCTCTGTTGTGCTCTTAAGGCTCATGTGACATGACTACTCTGTTTCTTTCCTCTTTTCTGTAGCTGTATTAAGGACCAACAGTAGAGATGTACTTTCATGAACCCACCAGAGATCTGTATTTTTTTTTTTAATCATGCTGAAGTGGTGAACCTTGATTATAAAACAGTGATAGAATTGTTACTCTACTGTGTCATCATTCTTTATTCATTCGTTTTAAGCCACTTTTGGGGAAGGAGAGAAAATTCAGAGGGGAACAGTGGTTGAGGTTCTTTGTCATTCGTTGAAAGCAGGGGAGGTCTTCACCCTTTTGTTTATTACTTAACTCT